>CAUYQG010075009.1:0-21047 GCA_963574415.1 Tarsius wallacei | reverse complement strand
TAGATTGTTTATCAATAGGAAAGTTATTGATAGAATGGTATAATATTTATAGAAATTGTATTAATACTTCTAAGGGACATTAGTCTAGCATAGGAACGGAAAGACAAGTTGGGTTTGTTCTTCACCATGCTTGAGGAAATATCTGATGGGTGGGGGACGCCCCCATGCACCTGGTTTTCTGTTCATGTGGAAGACATCTGAGTCTGAATGTGCAAAATTTGGGGACAAAAACCCTCTGTACCTTTCAATAAACGGCTTCTGCTCAATCCATTGAATAGTTGTCCATTCTCTTTCTCTTTATATCGATCCCTCCATCTTTCTCTCTATATCTATCCCTCTTACAGAATTGGCTTCTGCACTAGACAGGAGTCCAGTCTCTTTGTTTCTCCAGAATAATCGCTGATGCCACCACACCTCCCAGGGACCTTCTAAATCTCTCTGCAGGGGCTGGCCTCCCACATTCTTTGGCTGCATGGAGATCTTCACCCTTATCCTGTTGGCCGTTGGTGGCCATCTGTAAACCCTTGCACTACATGACCATCATGAGCTGCTGGGTCTGTGGTGTGTTGGTGGCTATAGCCTGGGTGGGATCCTGTGTGCATTCTCTAGCTCAGATTTTTCTTGCCCTGAGTTTGCCCTTCTGTGGTCCTAACGTGATTGATCACTATTTCTGTGACTTGCAGCCCTTGTTGAAGCTTGCCTGTTCAGACACCTATGTGATCAATCTGCTCTTGGTGTCCAATAGTGGGGCCATTTTTGTAGTGAGTTTTGTCATGCTGATATTCTCCTATGCTGTCATTTTGTATTCTCTAAGAAACCATGGTGCTGAAGGAAGAAAGAAAGCCCTTTCCACCTGTGTTTCCCACATCATCATGGTCATCTTGTTTTTTGGACCTTGCATATTCATATACACACGCCCTGAAAACACCTTCCCCATGGATAAGATGATAGCTGTGTTTTACACACTTGGAACACCTTTGCTAAATCCACTGATCTATACACTGAGGAATGCAGAAGTAAAAAATGCCATGAGGAAGTTGTGGAGCAAGAAATTGATCTCAGATAACAAAAGATGAATGAAGATTTCAAATCTTTCTTCATAGTTTGGAATGATCTAGGAGAAGTTAATAGAGAATATTATATTTTTCTTGCTGATTTAATGTCATCCTGTCTTGGGGTGTAAAGGTTAGTTCCTTTAGAAAAAGAGACAATGTGAATATGAATTGTGGTTAAAGTTGGGTCAGTTTTATGTGGAGGAAGAGACAGCATGAGGTACAAGCTGATATGTATTACCTTCACTGTTGTTCACAGCTGTGTCTAACTCTCTTGCCTACCTAGTATCACTAATGACTTTGGTCTTCTGTTTTTGTTGTTGTTCATTCTTCTCCATGTTGATTTCTGAAGTTCTCTGCTAATGATCATTTATCTACATAACTACAATCTAACAGGTCTTTCTTCTACCAAATGATTTCCTTTTTTAGATACTTTAGTTTCACTGTATCTGATGATCAACTTAGTTGTTCTTCCTGACTCAGCAGAAAGCCCTGAATTTAAATAATCATGAAAGCTTCATGGTGTAAGGGATAGCATATAAAATTTTGGTAATATCCTTTTGAAATCTTACTGTAAATCTACCTAGCACAGTGTCAAAACAGAGAGAAAGTTCACTGTTTGAAAGAGTTCTTGATCTTAAAAAGGCTTTCACTGTTGGGATTGTAGTCATATAATTTTTCTCTTGGCTGGGCCTGGTAGTGTGTGCCTGTAGTAATAGATTCTTGGGAGAATGAAGCAGAAGGATCACCTGAACTCAGGGGTTAGAGGTTACAGTGAGCTTTGATTCTGAACCTGCACTCCAGCCTGTGTGACTGATTGGCATTCTCTCTTTCTCTCTCTCTCTCTCTCTCTTTCTATATACATATATATATACACACACATACATACATACACACAAACATATATATATATATACACTACACACACACACACTCACACACACATATATATGCACACACAATTATTTTGTGTATATATGCCACATTTTTTTTTATCCAGTCAATTCTTAGTGGGCACTTAGGTTGGTTTCATGATTTTGCTATTGTGCATAGTGCTCAATGAACATATGAGCACAAAATATATAAAATAATTTTTTGGTTAAATCTACGCTTTGTTACTAATTTGATATCTTTTCGTTTTGGGGAAGGTCAGGCATGGTGGCTCATACCTGTAACCTCAGCATTTTAGGAGGCCAAGGTGGGAGGATTGCTTGATCCCAGGAGTTCAAGACCAGCCTGGGCAACATAAAAATACCTTGTTTGTGCAAAAAATAAATTGAAAAATAGACAGGTATAGAGGCACACACCTGTAGTTGCAGCCACTTGGGAGACTAAAAATGGTGGATGCCTTCAGGCTAGGAGTATGAGGCTGCGGTGAGCTATGATTGTGCCATCGGACTCCAGTCTGAACAGCATAGTGAGATCCCAATTAAAAAAATACAAGAAGTATTAAAGTTTCTCTTAGGTCATAATAATAGGAGTAATTTGTTCATAATTGAGGGCTAATATGACTATAGCATAGATAGCTCAAGTTAAGGTAGAGACAATTATGTAGGCTAGAAATAATGAGTGCAACAAGTTGATGGCATATAATTTGAAAATAATAACAGATTAAACAAAGTATGTGATAACCCAGAGGAAATATTTTTAGAACTTGCAACAAAATAATTACATGACAGATATGAAATGTTTTGGTGAGTTTTCAATACAATCAAGGACAGCATGACTAAAAAAGAGAAGATGAAGATGTTTGGATAAAGGGTAATCTGCAGTGGAGATGGCTACTATCTTTCATCTCTTTATTAACTTGTCTCATCCAGGCTAAAACCAAATGTATTGTGGTGAACATTGATGGGGTCCTGATCAGTTTCTTTACTTGAGTACTTAGTAGTTAGGACAATTAGACATTTTGGTGCTAGGTAAATTTATACTTTAGATCCTCATAAACAAGAATAATAAAATCAGTTCACTTTCACATAGCGAATACAAATGGATTCTGATCAACTGATCAGAAATGCTACAATACTTTGCAACCTTAACTACCCATCATGAACTAGATATTATAGGATTTAACAAGTCGTAAGTTCTGGAGGGTTCACTAGCCTGAACTATAAAAGTTGGGCCTGAGCAGGTCAGAAGGCAAGAGTAATTCATGAATAAATGGATGGTTCTATCACGTCACTCTTCTCTGTAAAATCAATGCCTCTTCCTCAACTCACATGCATGACCTCATTGGGAGTAAGCTATGGTCAGCTGAAAAAGCAGGACAGGATTTCATTCTGGCTTTCAGACAAGTCACCAGAACACATTGGCATTAACCTGAAAAGAACAGCTGCCCATCCAGCCAAATTCAAAGATGGTCTCCAAGGTAAGTAGCATAGGGAATTTCTGCAAGTGGATAAAGTCCTGAATAAAAACTTGTTTTCTGCTTTGGATAAAGGAAGCAATATCCTGAATTATGGGTATATATGGACTCTGAGGCCATGACAAATGCTGGGGTTGTTAATCAAGTGTCTGGAAGGTAAAAAAGACTGAGAAAACTGGTCTGGAAAAGAGTTATGTGAACAGACCTATTGAAGTGGGCACCAACTAGGAAACAGTTACAAGGCAGCAACTTTAACTATACAGTTGGTCAGGATGAACTTCGCTCAGATATGACCCAGCCTGAGGATATCCCAGTGAAGGCACAATAGGCACATGAACAGAGTGTTTCTCGTGGCAAGGATGTAGGCTTTGCATGAACTCAATGATATGGGCTACCTATTATAAACACTGATCTTGCTTCTGCCACTTCTGAGTGTCCAACCTGCCAGTAGCAGATTCCATGAGCATCACTATGATGTCAGTCCCTGGAAGAGAAGTTATCCACCTGACAGCTGATTATATCAGAACTTTTCTACCCTGAAGGTGGCAACAATTGTCTTTATCAGAAATAATAAATACTTTAGATTTAGTTTTTCCTTCTTTTTCTGTGGTGTCTTTACCTACTCAACATTTGATGGCTTGCAAAGTGACTGACACATTGGCATAATATTGCCTAAATATCTCCAAGACATGGTATCTATTTGAGGGCAAAGGGGATGTGAAAATATTTTCATGTTTTTGAAATTCACTGATTTTACCATGCAACCTATCACTTATAAGCATCCAGCTTGATAGAAGATGGGAAAGGCCTGTTAGGAGCTCAGTTATAGGACTAGCTAAGAGTTGGAGTTTGGGAAAGTTAGAGTGCTGTTTTCAAATTCAGTACATGCACTGACCACTGAACCAATGCCTGACATATGGTATGGGGTTCTCATCTGCCTGACACACATCACAGTGAGACTCAAGGGGTGAAAGTAGAGTGTTGTTAATACTCCCAGGAACTCACTTTCTGAGTCTGCAGTTTCACCAGGAGATAGTGCCCTGTTTCTGGAGAGGGAAATGTTTCTGTCAGGGACATGGTAGAAACCACCCTTTTGTGCTCCTTATGGAAGCAAACCAGAAGGCAAAAAAGTGTTAAATTTTGGCTGGGGTATTTGATTCTGATTATTTAGAGTAGCTAGAGTTACTACTGTAGATTTGGACAGAGATAACTATATCAGAACACAGATGATTTAGTGGAATATATTTTAGTGCTTGCACACCCATGATAACTGTAATTGAACAATTGAAGCAACTACAGCCCAATAAGGACAAGTCAACTAGGAATTGAACTCTAGTCGAGTTTTCAGTCACCTCAGAAGGCAAACAACTCAAGTCAATTGAAGGACTAGCCAAGTGTGGGAGAAATCTAGAATGGGTGATGATGCAAAATCTGTTCTGTATCAGTTATGGTTCTGGGAAATGCTGGAACAATAAGGAATTTATCTCAGTTCTGTGTTCTTCTTTAGATCTGGTTTAGAAAACATGACTCATCACAATCCTAAAGGGATTCTGAGTTACTACCTCTGGACTCTGAGCCACATGTTCAACTGTGAACTCCAGATGTACCATGTTCATCTCATCTGCTTACACTACCAGCTGCTTTGTACTTCTCTGGGAAAGAACTCTTTTCTGGCAGTAAATCTGCTGTGGTAAGAGCACCCACGTCTAATATGATTTAATCCTGGAGATTCACTTGTGAGTGCTGGTGTGAGGAGTCAGAGTGCAATATGCTATAAAGAGGCAAGTTATATAACAATGTTTATACTATTTCTTTCTGTGAATGTAAATACAGCATAAAGGAGAATATAAATGTAGATATAAGCATAAGTATATTTTTAAATGGAATAAGAAACACTTAATGAATGAGTGTATGGGAAAGAGATGATCAAATTGTTTTCATTTTTTACATCACTGAAATGTTTAAATTTTTAAAACATATGCATGTCGTACTTTATATTTTCATGCAAATAGGTCATCTAGATGGTAATATTATGTTCCTCTTGATTTTCTTCTTTTTATGTCATTATATTTTGGTAAAAAATCTCAATAAATATATACTTTAGAAATTGGCATTTCTGGCGGCTTCTTTCACCATGCCATCTCTGGTATGTCTCTCACTCTTTTCCCTCTTCTTTCTCTAATAAATTTTGTTTAAAAACTTTTAAAATTGGAATTTCTGTTAAACATGGTGAATTATCCATGAAAATGTATTTCTTCTCTCCTTTAAATTCTCACTAAAATAAGAGTAAAATAGAAAAATTATGTGTTAACCCACAATGACAAAAAGGACCAGACAGGAAATTCCAGTTGGAATAATAAGGTTTCCACATATTTTTGGAAACATAGAGGAGTATTATTATACAACTGACTTAACAGGGTGGAGAACAAGTTAAAGCCATCTGAACAGGGATAGAGAAAACTAGTATGCTAGCTCACATGCAAAACTCCTGAGATGCCAAACGCTTGGAGCATCAAGTTCCACAGAATGTAGAGTGAAGCATACATTGCATTACACGACAATTATTTTATTTCCTTAAGCCATTTTCCAGACAGCTTGGTGATAGATCCTCTATGCTATGTCACAAAAGTTTGGAGATTTATTCTTTTAACAAATTAAGCTAAATAATTTCTGGTATTAAGGTGAAGGACAGTGATGTGACTTGGAGCAGTGTATACAAGTAAAAGTGAAAATCTGCACAGTGAATTATTGGGTCCTTTCCTCTCGCTTCTCCCAGGATGTCAACAGTCAGCACACATCATGATCTCATCAATTTTCCACTACTGTCCATATATCCTAAGTAAGAGGTGGAGGGTTTTTTTTCCCAGAAGAAAATATATGATCGATATAATTCCTGAAGGCACACAAATTAAGCCATCAAATATAGAAACACTGTCTACACAATTGGAGATTCCAAAAAATGGTATATATTTTTAAATTTGCTCAGGTTTAAACACTAGTTGAAAGTTTCTGCTTTCAGGGATGATGGCAGGACTAATGAATGGTGAGACAGAGCAATGGAAACCTGTCTTCAAATGAAAGCAAAAAGAAATGAATAATCTACAAAGTTGGGTGGCACAGCTCTTCTACCGTCCTTAACTGTTCAGTTCTGACTCTAAATTTTCAAACTTCAGATTTATCTTCCCATATCTTCCTCAGGTATACAATAATCAATTAATTCCTAATTATTAATCTATTAATACCTCACCGCACCCTTCCTCCCAAGCAACCAGACTTTGAATCTCTGCTTACCATTTATTGTACAGTTCTCCATAGATTTTCTAGTAAGTGTCTGTCTTTTTTTTTTTTTGCTGGAAAGAAAGTAGGATTTATTGAGAAGACAGAAAAGCTCCCACAGTGGGAGGGGACCTGAGGGATTGCCCCATGTGCTTCTTATAATAAAAAAATGCTGGACAATATTTAGTTGTTTCCTTTCTTGCTGGCCATAATAATATTTCAATTGGTATTTTAGAGATAATGAATAATGCAATGGCTTCAGTCAGTTTCATTTAGTTATTAAAAATAGAATTTATAAATTTTATAAAGTCTGATCAATAATACATGTCCTTATAGACTCAAGGAAAAATTAGAAAGTCATTAGTAGCTTATATTTTGAAAGATCAGATTCCTGTTGTCTGTGAGCTTGGACATAATTTATCTTTTTTTCTATTAACTTACTTATTTTCTCTCCACTGGTGACTTGTTCTTTCAAACTGTCTGCTTTCACATAGTTTTGGGTTTTAAGACACAGATTCTCTTTCCATGTATCTTATAAACATCTTACTCTTTTCAGCCTGTCAGGTTACCTGTTCAGAATTCCAGAGAGGAAATCTGAATTGATCAACTCTTGAATTGAGTAGACCAAACTTAGGTTATTGGACAATCTGTAGACTAATTGCCGTAGGCCAGGTGTCAACACTGGTTCAACCTGCTGTGATTTGGAAGAAAGAGGGAAAAGGATAATAGTTTCCAAAATATGACAATTTATGATGTTTGTTCGGCATACTGAAAATAAGAGATGAAAAATCAAAATTTACCTAAAGATTTTAATCATTGACTTGTTTTCTAAGCTTAATTCACTCCACATTGAGTTTCTAAATTCCTTTTTTCAAATTCATCAACATTCATTTGTTTACTGAGTTGAAACATCTCAAAAATTGAATATTCCAGATTAAAAATTAAAAAACAACTTATCTCTTGGGCTTAATAAAATAATTTACCCTCTACTTTAAACTTGTTTATTTTTTCCTAAAATGGATGTTGTTGTACTGTGACCAATATTTTGGAGAGGTTTAATGTATTTACAGAAACTCAGTGTAACTGGAGCAGAGTGGGTGAGTGGGAAGCAGTCAGGAAGATAAGAGTGACTCAAATTTATAGAATCTTGGAGGTCATTGTAAGGACGTTGCCTCTAGTGAAATGGAGAATTATTGCAAGACTTGGAGTGAAGTCATCATTTGTTTTGATTTGTGATTTAATACAATCTCATTTCTGAATTATTTGATTCTTTAAGTTAGATATTAGCTCTCTAATGCCTTATCTCAGATATCCAGAGGCATTTCTAAAAATCTTCACTTTTTAAATTGGCAATGAGTTTCTTAAAATTTTTTGAATAACTACGGTAAACTGCAACATGCCCACTTAGTGTTAGCAAAACAGTTAGATTGCCCAAAAGCCAAAAATTTTGGAATTAATTTTATCATGCCTAGACAAAATAAACACAGAAAATAAAATGGAAAGCTAAAGCAATAACTTCTGTTGGTAGAATTTTGTGAAATTCTGGCCATGAAACTAACTGGGAGGAAAAAGCCTAGGTAGATTTCTTTTGGTATTTCTTTTTTCCTTCTTCTGAAAATCATGTTCTCTTATCGTCATACATATTATCACCAGAGTCCACAATGAGAGATTGGAGTTAAAGTAATAATAATGTGTTTGAATTTGAGTGCATGATGGATTAGACATAAATCTGTATTGACCCCTACAATCTGAACAGAATAGTGTTTTATTTTATAGTATGCAATTCTTGGATTTACATATTTATGATGTAAGTAACTGATACCAGGTCCTCATTTCTGTAGCCAGTTCTTAGGAGTTAATGAACTACTTAACAATAAGACCCTCTATGTGAAGGGGAAAGGACATTAAGAAGCTACCCAGTTGTGATGATAGACAGATAATGGAGAAGCAGGGCACAGGAGCTGGAAAATGTCCCTAGCATGTTTAAGCCTTTGATACATATTGGTCTTCTGAAGTGCACACAAATGTTGTCCAGATAATGTTTTCGACCCTAATAGTGTCCCTCATAGACTTCCCCTTGAAGGATCAATGAAATCGAACCTATCTTCTATCACATGTATTCTGAGGAAGAAAACTAATATCAAACTTTCATCTATTTTGGACCTGGTATGAAAGTTTAGGGGGAAGAAAAAGATTATTTAGCACTTTTTTCAACAGTGCTCAGTTAATAGGCATTTTATTACTGTTGAGGTACTAGAGAAAATACACATATTTTACCATAATTAAATTTATCCTAAACCACTTGGCAACTTGGAACTAACAACCTTAACTGTGGGAAGGACATACAGGTTGTGTCTAAATTTAAATTATATTTTTTATTGATAAGTAATCAAATAGAATTATTTTTCACTTGGGGAGACAAAGTCCAGAAAATTCAAATTATCAGGAGTAAAAATACAGTCAATTTTTGAAATCTACTTTTTACTCTCTGATGCCTCTGGCTTCCATTACCCTATTGTGGGGGAGGGATATTCAGCTCACTGCATCTATAGACTTACTACTGATTTGCTAGTAATGTAGTTTCTCAAGAGCTTTCTTTAATTGTGCTTGAATAAGAGATATTCATTGCTTTGTACCCCACAACTTTAAAAACATTTTTTAAAAAGAGGTACTCATTGCTGGCTCCCTATGGACTCTGCCCTCTCCTTTGTTTCCCATAGATGATTGGTATGGTATAGTCCCCTTGCCCAAGAGGAACTCTTCTGTAGGCCAGCCTGTACCTTTCAGGCTTTAGCTCTCAAGAAATTTACCAAGGGACTCAAATTCTGTAGCAGATGTTAGTGGATGCATTAAAACAGTGATGTTATATGATACAGAAACACCTGTCATTGAGGCTCTGCAAATGCTCTGGTCACTGCCCTTCCCGAGTCCTGGTTGCTTTTTCACTGGAATCAGTGACATCTGTGTCCTAAATATAAACTTCTTTTCATTTGAAATGAAAGTTTAAGTTTCTGTCCTTGTATGTATTTTGCCTTCCCTCCAAAAAGTTTTTTTAAAGCATGGAGTGAATGGCAAGGATTCTGATAGGTAATTTCTTTTGTCATTCCTTTTTGGTAACTAAATGTTAATGAAAATTTAATTATCTCTAATTTGAATATAAGGACACTGAGTTGTCAACTCTGAGTCAAGGAGTGATTTGAGAGTAACAACATCATTGACCCCTTATTAATGCTTTCTCTTTAGCATATGTTACCTCTTTTTGTACAAGGTATATTCCATAAAGTTTTTGTCTAAGACATTTTTGCCCTCTTTGAATCTTAACTTTAGATTGTTTTAAAGGTTTAATACTTTCTTTTTCATCAGAAGTCACCACCAATCTGTCCTTAGTTTCCACATGGCATTTTTTTTCTTTCTTATTCCTGAAAATATAAATCAAAGAATTGAGCAAAGGAGTCAGGAAAATATTGCCACCATTTTTTCAAAAGGGAAAGCAGATGGAGACCAGCTTATAATCTCTATTTGATTGGTGGAAACCCAGGCTTTAAAAAGGTTACATTTAAGCACACAACAGATACTTGATCTGAGATTTTTTAACACAGTACTTCTGGTTTCAACACCTAATTCCTTTCCACTGAATCAACAGAGAAAGGAGTGGGGATTTTTTTTTTCTTTTCCAGCAAGAATTCAAAGCAGGGGTGGCCTTTTTACAATCACTTGTATATACCAATTAGCAATAAGCCCATAGGTAAGGAAGAAAAATAAAATGTTGAATGCAAACCAGAATCTTATTTGTCAATTATTTATACAATGTGGCCAGGTCTGATCAAGTAAAATTTGCAAAGATATATGACATTGTAAAGATTCCTAAATTCATATGACATTGTAAAACAGAGATATTTGTATATAGCTTATCTGATCATCTTCTAGGATTATATGAGGGTCAAACTCAAAAATGTGAAAATGTTATGATCAAGTACCCTTTCTTATACCCTTATTAATAGTGCCAACACTAATTCACTTAAAAAACCAGCCACAGTGTGGGAAACTGTTAGGGGAGGGGGAGTGGGATGGGCAGTTGAGGGAAACTGCTAGGGGAGGGAGGGGCATATCTCATCAAGGGTACATGCATAATCAACCTTTGTATACCTAACCCTAAATTGCACCCCACATCTTTATAACAAAAAAAAGCCAGCCACTTTATCCACAAAAAGCTTTTCCATGAATTAGCCAGACGATTGTTCCAGCATTTGACTTCATTTTCCACACATAGACACAGCTTCAAAGGATGATTACATCCTCACCTGAATATTTAGCTGAAATGCATCAAATAACATAGTGAAAGAAATGGGTTACAAATATACATTATGTTTGCTGTCACTTGAGTTTTTGGATTAGAATTTTTAAAACTTTGTTCAGGAAAGCCACTGAATGTCAGACAAGAAAATAGGTCTACGGTTTTTGAAAAAATGCTGGTTTTTGAAAAAATCAGTGAAATGGGTTTCTCCTTTGCAGGAACCTTTTATATTCATTTGTACATTGTAAAGTTACTGAAGATGGGTAAGACCTACAGCATTTCCCAAGATTACTGGTCCAAAGAGCTTGGAGCACTATCAAGTTATCACCTTAGGTTAAAAATCTCTAGATCCACACTGAGCAGCAGTGAATGCTGAAATCCTTGAACCTCAGCAGCTAAACAAACCCAAGGAAATAGGATATACTCTGCATTACTTGGGAACCAACTGCATTCAGTATGGATGCTGGCAAGTTATCAAAGTACTTTTGAATTTTTCATTGATTACTTAAAAAAGGCTTGGGATAAATATTGAACATGGAAGAGGCATTCCATCAGTGGAATGATAATAGAAATAGGCAGAAAAATTAAAAAGTTCTGGGGAAAATAGAACGTGACATCAGAGTTCTGCATGTCAATCACAGGTGGGCATTAATCTGTTCTATCTTCAAACAGGAAATCTATTCTGAGAAATCCTAAATACTAGCATTTGTTTCCTCATCATATCATATTTAATAAATAATAATGACTGCTTATAAGTGCCTATCGGGGGTAAGGTATGAATCAAATGAACATATCTATGGGTGTAATTCATAGGACAAGCTCCAAATATTTAAAATATGCTCACATAATTTGCATACATTTTCACTTTTCTTTTCTTTTTTTTTTTTGAGTTGGAGTCTCACTGTCACCCAGACTGGAGTGCAGTCGCCGCTCCTGGCCACCACAGTCTCGACCTGGTGGGCTCTGGCGATCCTTCCACCTCAACCTTCCAAGTAACTGGAACTACAGGCATGCTACCACACCCGGCTAAGTTTTTTGATTTATTGAGAGATGAGGTCTCGCCAAGTTGCCCAGGCGGATCTCAAACCCGCGGGCTCAGGCAATCCACTCACCTCAGCCTCCCAAAGGTGCGAGATTACAGGCTGAGCCACCGAGCCCGGCTCACTTTTCTATTTTGAATTTTGCACATGTTAAATTGCTACTTGATCATAAATCCCTCATTTCTCTCCCCTTTTTTCTCTTGTCATCCTTGACCTTTTTCCCAAGATCACTCTAATGGAGTTTCTTGACTGAATCATATTTTGAAGGTCAAAGTATTTGCACAATATCATTCTCAATATTTTGATAAGGAAAGATATTTGAGATCGAGAATGTCTTTAATATCTTATTTCCTGAGCAGGAGATTATTTGTGTACCTGTCATACTAAAAAGATGGTTTCATTTCTAGAAGATCTTAGTGTAACATAAAATGAAGTTATATTATATATTATTTATTATTAAAATAAATTAAATTATTATGTGTACATATGACAAATACCATTGATAAATTTGAAATATATTTTATAAATCCCTATGATAGATTCAAATTTGCTGCATTAAAGTCTTTATTATACTGATAATTAGTAGCTGAATGATTATGAACTATTTAATAAGAATTCATCTGAAGATTAGTTCTAGTTCTGTAAACAAATGCTTATAGAAATTAAGCTGCTGGACTACATCAGAGGCTCACATTGAATGCCTGTGGGAATTGTTTTTGATGGATGGCTTCATGTTTAATGTTTTCTGTATCCAGTGTGTCCTGTGGTTAGAAAGATTGATCATTTAATTGATATTTATGCAAGCAGTAGCAAAATGTATCCCTCATGACTTCTATAATTTTCTAACTCTTATCTCTATAAAGATTACCAAGTAATTTATATTGAAATATTGAAAAGATTGCTAAATCAGTTGTATAATAGCCATATATATTTTGATCTCTGAGAAAAATCATACAGAAAAATAATTAAAACTCAATGTGGGAGGCAACTTTATAAACAGAGATTTACCTATGACATTGATGTCAGATCTGAAATTTTTGAGTAATTAGGAATCAATGTAGTTAGTAAGGAGTTTTTAAAAGACAATATTTTTTTATTGAAAAAATATAACCAGCATATAATTCTACATAAAGTTCCACTGGGTCAATAATATCAGATTGCTTTCCTCTGGATTGGAGTGCTCAAAGACAAACTAGATAACAATGTCAACACAGATTTGTTCATGTGATAGATTCAATTAATAGTAATATCTAAATTCCCATGTTAATTTTTATAATGTAAAGATGTAAAAAAAAATAAAATGAAGCAAAATATGACTTGATTAGTAGGTTGCTTAGTGTCTGTTGTTGAGAAGAAAATCAAAAGGACCATTTAATGGCAAAGTGGTAAAAATTGTAAATACTTGTGTAAAATTCAGAGTTTCAAGACTTTCCTATATTTCCAACTCAAAAAAAAAAGAAAGGAAAAGAAAAATATATACACACAATCATTCATTAAAAGTGAAAAGTTTACTTCTACAATTGTTACTGACATATGAAATATTACTTGTTAGAAAGTTTGCCTTCCTCAGATTTCTGTTAAAATTAAAATGTTTTAGTTAGTAGTATAACAAGGAACTGCTCTCATAGTTACTAGCCATTGAATGTGCATAAGGTCACCATTATGGTCCTACAAAATTTGAGTGGGAGAAGTGGAAAGATTGAAGTCAAGGAAAAGGCCACGAAAAATAGAAGTTAGAATTACTACAGTGTAGTTTCAGCAATTAAGCCCAGGAACTATCTCAACTGGACATTAAGAAATAAGTAAGTCTGCAAGCATAGCTGGCCACAAATCAGGCAATGAAGAAAAAGGTGGATAGGTCATGTAGTTGGCGGAGCCATGAATTTCATGTAAACATCAACTTCCCAGGCAGGAAAGCCTTCCTTCTCTACTCTTCCATAATGGACTCCAGCACCTTCCCCCACATTTCTTTCCATTCCAGTGTTTCACAAACATGAAAGTAAGGCATACCTGATCACAATGCATGTACCTAAATTCCAGGTTGAGAAAATAGTCTCTTTACCTTGATGCGGTGTCTTTCCTTTGAAGGGCATCAAAGCCCTCATCTATTTAATGTCAAACTTTGGCTAAAGAATTTATAATAATAATTCCTAAAAAATTAATGTCCAACTTTGACTAAATAATTTTCAAAACACCCATCATTTCTACCACTCTGCTTTTGCATTCATGTGTTTACCTATTCTACATATATTACCAGTCATGTGCTTATTAATATTAAATATTAAATATTTTCTCAAAATATCTCTCTGATAATTTAAAGAGAGATATATAAAGTTTCATTTTTGCTAGAATACATTTAATTTATGTTTGACTTTATGTCACTTTTTTGTTTCTGCCCTTATTTTATTTTTATTTGACATATAAACGTTGTACATACTTATGAGGTATAGAGTGGTGTTTTGATACTTATAACGCATAATTATTGGATCAAGTAATTAGCATAGCCATTATCTCTAACATTTACCATTTCTTTGTGTGGGGAATATTCAATGTCCCTCTTCTAGCTATTTCAAACTATATATTATTAACCATAGTCATCTTACACTGCTATAGAACACTAAAACTTATCCCTTGTATCTAGCTGTAGTTTCGTATCTTTTGCCAAAATCTTCCTATCCTCCCTTCCACTTCCCCTTCCCAGACACTAGTATCCTATTTTACTTTCTACTTCTATGAGATAAACTTATTTATTTATTTTTTTTTTTAGCTTGCACATATGAGAAATAACATGTGGTACTTAACTCTCTGTTCCTGGCTTATTTCACTTAACATCATGTCTTCCAGTTCCATTCATGATATAATGGAATATCATTCAGTCACCAAAATAATGAAATATCCTTTGCATTTTTTTAACTTTAAATTTTTTTTATTTTAAAATTGTGGGGTACAATTCAGGGATAGGTATACAAATATTCATTTTGCATGTACCCTTATTGATGAGGTGTGCCCCCCTCTTCCCCAGGCAGATATGGACTACTGTCAGTCCCACCTCCCCACCCCCTTCCTCTCTGCAGTTTCCTGCTACTGTCAATTCTTTTCTTATAGTATTACAGTAGTTGTTTAAGGTCCATTTATGAGTGAGAACATGTGACACTCAGTTCTTTGTTTCTGTGAAAGACCACTCAGTATTATAATTCCATCCAGGTTGCTGCAAAGTCATGATTTTGTTCTTCTTTATGGCTGCATAATATTCCATTGTGTATATGTACCACATTTTTTTGTCTAGTCTTGTTTTGATGGCAGCATGGTTGGTTCCATATTCTTGCTATTGTGAACAATGCTGTGATAAATATATACGTGCTGATATCTTTTTTAAAGAGTGATTTGAATTCTTCTGGGTTTATTCCCAGTAGGGGGGTTGGGGGTCATATGGAAGGTCGATTTTTAGAACTTTTAGGAATTGCCACAGTGATTTCCACAGAGGCTGTACTAGTTTATACTCAGTGTAGAAGTGTTCCCTTTTCACCACATCCTCTCCAGCATCTGTTATTCTTTGAGTTATTGATGATGGCCATTCGACTGGAGTTAGGTGGTATCTCAGTGTAGTCTCAATTTGCATCTCCTTGATGACAAGTGAGGCTGAACATTTTCATGTATCTGTTGGCTGCTCTATGTCTTCTTTTGAGAAGTATTTATTCATATATTTGGCCCACTTTTCTTTTCTTTTATTTATTTCTTTATTTATTTTATCTTAAAATTGTGGGGTACAATTCAGGATTAGGTATACAAATATTCATTGTGCAGGTACCCTTGTTGATGAGGTGTGACCCCGTCCCTAGGCAGATCTCGACTACTGTCAATTCCACCTCCCTGCCCTCCCTATCCGCCTCCCCGCCCCCGCAGTTTCCCACTACTGTGAATACTTTTGTTATAGTATTACGGTAGTTGTTCAAGGTCCACTTATGAGTGAGAACATGCGATACTCAAATCTTTGTTTCTGTGAAAAATCACTCAGTATTATAAACTCTAATTCTATCCAGGTTGCCACGAAGTTCATGATTTCGTTCTTCTTTATGGCTGTGTAATATTCCATTGTGTATATGTACCACATTTTTTGAATCCAGTCCTCTTTTGATGGGCAGCATGGTTGGTTCTATGTTCTTGCTATTGTGAACAATGCTGTGATAAACATATGTGTGCAGATATCTTTTTTAAAGAGTGATCTGAGTTCTTCTGGGTATATTCCCAGTACGGGGATTGCAGGGTCATATGGAAGGTCGATTTTTAGAACTTTTAGGTATCGCCAAACTGTAAAATATGTGTTTCTTTTCTCTTTCAAAAAATTTTTTTTTCTAAATAAAATTAGCATAATTATATTGCTTTAACTTATGTATGTATATAAAGTACTGTTTACATGTATATTATATAGTTTCAAAATAAAATTATTCACATTTTAACTTACTTTTTAATTTTAAAATTGTGTGGTACATGTCGGGATTGTATGCATAAGTGGCTTAGGGACAGATGAAGTTTTGGGTCTCCCACTGGACCTCACTTCACCTGGATTAGAATTAGGAACCTTTATTGTTGTTATGTGCCCCTCTCCCCAGCTGTGTCCCACTACTACCAATCTCTTTTTCATAGTATTATGATAGGTGTTCAGGGTCCATCTATGAGTAAAGACATGTGGAACTCAGATCTTTGTTTCTGTGATAGAGCACTAAGTATGATAGACCCCAAATCCATCCAAGTTGCTGCAAAGTCCAACTCACATTTTATTAAAATGAAAGCAGATGTGAGTGTTCTTTTTAAAGTTTAGCACATGTACTTCTACATTTTTTTAGTCAAAGTATTATGTTTTTTAGTCTTTTGAAATAACTCTTCTATATCTGATTACTCCACCAATTTTGTCTACTGTTATATATTATATGAACTGTTTATATATGCACGCATGCTATTGAGACTGTAAATATACTATATATGTCTATGTGTATGCATAACATACACATACATATGTGTGTGTATATAATATACATATATTTATAAATGTATAAATGTTAAAAATGTTCCATTTTAACACAATATTTTGGTTTTTATTTATTATTAATTTTTGTTATTAATTTAGGACAAATATTTACATGATTCTGAAGAAAACCTATGAACTAAAATACTTTCAGAGTTTCCAATTTTGTCCTCTTTTCTCCTTATTCTTTCCTTCCCACTGAGTAACTATTTTCATTGTTTTTCAGATTACCTTTCACATTTTCTTTTAAAAAGTTAGCACACAATACAAACTCTTCTGCAATCTATTAGGATTTGATCGGAGAAGCAGAAGCACTATGAGTGATGTGAATTATTAATTGCTGGGATAGACCTTATGCAATCAGGAGAGCTGGTATAGCCTGGCACCCCTGGATCCGGTGCAGAGCAAAGCAGAACCTGTGACGATGAACTGGCATCTACATCTGTCTCTCACCAGAATTGGCAATAGTGTCTCAGCACCTCCAAGGCTTCAACTTTGATGATGCGCTTAACCTGCAAAAGAGCTGCAGCCCTTTGCCAAAGCGTTAGCCCCCAACCTAAGCAGTATTCAAAGAAGTTGAAGGAGGGGATACAGCAGGGGATGGAGGAGCTGCCCACCAAGCTGCCGTCCTCTGTAAATGCACCACAATGTCACAAGCTGTGTGAGCTGCAACAGTGCCTGACCTCACACAGACCTGAGCATAAACCTGGCAGCTGATTCTGGTCAGACTTCAGATTCCATGCAGATTTCACTTGTGGTAAACACTAACCTAGAACCTACAGCCATACATGGAAGAGAATACTGGGAAACCTATTTTCAACTAAGTTGACACTAACAAAGTCACCACAGTGAATTCTTTGTCAACTACTCACCCAATATATATATCCCTGTTTTAATCATACTTGACTCCTGAATAAATGCAATGGCAAAATCATGATTTCACCTAATGTGATGGAAAATATACCTTGTATAACCAAAAGCACACTACCCCTTCCCCAAAGCTGATATAAAGTCTTTTGATCTATCTTTGGTTAATGTTTATGCTTCTTTTTACTGAATCATGCATTCTCTTCAGTGTTCTATAACTCAAATGGTAAGATATAATGCTTGCTATTGTCAATACATATTAGGTGGTAGAGGAACTGGAAAGAGGAAGAAAAATATGACATGTGTTTAAGAAAGGAAGAAAAAGATGACTTACATATGTGTATACATACATATACGTATATATATATTTACATATCAAAATTAAAGAGAAACATTAATGACAATCATTTCACTTCTGTAACTTAAAAAATGGTCATAGTTGATAGTTACAATGATCCTCTTCCCCTACACTTATTACATCACCAAGCTATGGCAAAAACTTTGATGGGTGGTGGTTCCTTTCCTGGAGGGGTGACCTAGTTCTTTATTCCCACAGGTCTAGGCTGTTAGAATTGCTGCCTTTATTGAGTCAGTCTAATTTCCACTGACTTTAATGACAGGACTTGGGAGTTATAAGCAGTACCCTAGGGCATCTCCTGAATGCAGGGATACTCTTTCTTACCCCCATTGGGCAGTAGCAATCCAATTTTTCTGTGATATCCAGGATTAATCAATCCAGCAAATTAATGGTTTATTACTGTATGTTCTAGTAGAAAAATTTACTCGTTTCTAAGGTCTTTTAAGAAACCTACACCAACAAAGCCCAGTGTTCCAGATATGGGAAACAACTATATATCTCTCTCTCTCTCTCTGGGGTAATAGATTAACCAATCCCATTACCACCCCTTGATTCTCAGATTCTCACATCCTAACTATAAGAGAAACAGTATCCATAGTTACTCATTCAGAATATGTATTGCATCCTGGAGAATATAAATCCCATCAATAGGTGTGACTGACCAACTGGCTCTGTAACTGAGTTCTCAAAAAGCCAAAAAGCCAATCCACCCTTCTAGCAGGTCAGCTACATCAGGGGAATGGGAAACATGGTAAGACTGGTGACTTCCATAAGCATGAATCCATTGCAGTACTTGTTACAAAATGAGTTTCTTTGTCAGAAGCAATGTTGTGTGACCAACATAAAGGAGAATAAGGCATATTGTGAATGCAAGGATGACAATTTGGGAAGAACCATTTGGGAGTAAAGGCAAGTTCGTATTCACAGTTAGTGTCTATTTCAGAAAAAATTAAAGTGCTACTCTTTCCATGATGAGTATGGTCTAGAGTAATTGGTGACTGACAGAAACTAAACCACTATTTATAACCTAGACTTGGAAATGAAATTTATTACTATGCTTTTAGTTGTCATATCCTTGTCCTACAAGTTTCAAAAGGAGGGGACATATACTTCACTTTTTTAGGGCAAGTAGCAGGATTCTGAAGAACATGTTGAATGTTGGATAAAAAATTGTATACAATTCCCAAAAAATATAATTTGCCATTCCCATAGTTCATGGAGTTTTTATCTAGCAATATATCTTTGAGACCACTACAGAGTCATATGTACAGATCTTCCTTATTATTTTTATAGCTTCATGATATTCCATTGTGTTATGATGCCATAGCTCATTCAACCTGCTGCCTCCTGATAAATACTTTGTTTTGTTATAAAAAATAGTTTAGCTTAAAACTATTTGTCATACAAATAATGCTGTAATAAATAGACAATCATAAATTGCTTTTCTTCATTTTTTTGTGTATCTTGAGGGTAAAAATATGCATTTTAAAATTTTCTATTTTTGTTTTTGTGATTCAAATGCACTTTGAGAAACAAAATCTTCTTCTGTTCTTTCCTTGAAATGAGCCCTTTTTATTCACAGATTCTTTGATGAATACATTTGTGGACTGTAAATTAACATTTTACAATGAAAATCAAGTATTTCAGATATATTTTGAAACTATAAAACACATTACACAACAAAGAAGCAATCATTGAATAGGCAACTGTATTAGAATGTTCATTCTGCAGTATTGTGTGGTCTGTTCCTTGATGAGAAAGCAAATTAATCCTTCTAGCTGTTCAAACAAATCCACAAAAAAAGAAAATCTTTAAAAATACCATTGATTTGTTAGGTGCCAGCATGAAATTTTTATGACTACGTGGGATGCTGCAGAAAACAGTGATCCACACTTTTCAGATCTATTTAAAAGTTGAATTGAATTTTGATCCAACTGAGTCTCTGGGGATCTCCTATAGCTCACACTCTAACTTCCTAGGTGAAAATGAGGTTTTTCCTATGATTCAAGTGAAAAACTGATTTAGCCTGTCAAATCTAGTTTCACATGGGCCAATTCCATTAAAATGTGAATCAAAAATATCATATTTGCATAAGATAATACAGCTAACTCAAATGTATGATTTTCCTTGCATTTTTTAACACTCTTAGTCACTCCAAGGTGTTAAGGCATCTAAGAAGTTTACAATGCCCAAAGTAGAGGATTTTTAAGCTGTTATGAAAAGAAGCTGAATAAAAATTGTTGGAAATGTTGAAAATTCAAAAATTATTATAGAAAAAGAAGAAAAGATGGGGAACTTGGGAGTTAGGAGAAAGGATAAGTCAAAATTGGAAAGCATCAGTGTGCAAATAGGAAAGATATCTTTTTCTACGTGTAGAATAGGTAAGACATAGAGTAGGCATTAAGCCAAATATTGGTCCTTCCTAAATTGAACTCTCTATTACTCTGGTTGCATCAGACATTTCTGCAAAAAGAGAATTACATATTAATTTGAGAAAAAAAATGAGAGGATTCTGTGTAGATTTTGTGTCTTCCTACCTCGCTGGTCAATTTTATCTTTACCTGGTGAGTCTCCCCCTGTTTATAATTCTTTTCTCTTGCCCTCTCCTTTTATGGTCCTAGGTTTTATTTTTATTTTCTAAGTTTTTCACTCTATATCAGTGTTCTGAAAACTCTTTTTCCTGCTACTTATAGTGAGAAATATGTTATCTTATGACCCCAAACTCACAGCTACATAACTTTTAAAAAAGTTTCAAGACAAAATGTGGTGGCT
>CAUYQG010075006.1:0-10827 GCA_963574415.1 Tarsius wallacei | reverse complement strand
AGAAAAGAAAGAGAGAGCACTTGATATTATTTCTGCATCCCTGGCTTCCTACAGCCCGCCTTTTGGTTTTTTTGTTTGTTTTGTTTGTTTTCCTTTTAGAGACAGGATCTCACTCTGTCACCCAGGCTAGAGTGCAGTGGTACAATCACGGTTCATTGCAACCTTGAATTTCTGGGCTCAAGCAGTCCTCCTGCCTCAGCTGAGTAGCTAGGACCGCAGGTGCATGCCACCATGCCCGGCTAATTTATTTTATGCTTTTTTTAAGAGGCCAGGTCTCAGCCAGGCTCGGTGGCTCAGCCTGTAATCCCGCGCCTTGGGAGGCTGAGGTGAGTGGATTGCCTGAGCCCACGGGTTCGAGACCCGCCTGGGCAACTTGGCGAGACCTCATCTCTACAATAAATCAAAAAATTAGCCGGGCGTGGTAGCGCACGCCTGTAATTCCAGCTACTTGGAAGGCTGAGGCGGAAGGATCGCCGGAGCCCAGCAGTTCGAGGCTGCGGTGGCCGGCAGCGGCCACTGCACTCCGGTCTGGGCAACAGAGTGAGACTCTGACTCAAAAAAAAAAAAAAAAAGAAAAGTACCAACATCTTTCCACAGCAATGTAAAAAAATAGTATTTTTTTTCTGAAAAAGAAAAACCAGAAATTCACAATATGAATCCTCACACTAAATAAATATTAAGACAAAGAAGATGAATTATAGTCAAACATATTAAGCAAAAAACAAACTATTTACGAGATTCAGTCAATATTACATATAGCCTTAAGATTTCTTACAGTCAAATAATGAAAAAGAATTATTCTCAATAAACATAACAAACATAATGGGAATCATAAAGGAAGAATAGAGAAGACTAGGCATAGTGGCTCACGCCTAGAATTCCAGCACTTTGGGAGGCCAAGGTGAGAGGATTGCCTGAGCCCACAGGTTCGAGGCCAGCCTGGGCAACTTGGCAAGACCTCATTTCTAAAATAAATCAAAAAAATAAGCTGGGTGTGATACTGCATGCCTGTAGTTTCAGATACTTAAAGGGCTGAGGCTGAAAGATCCCCTGAACTCAGCAGGTCGGGGCTGAGGTGGCCATGAGTAGCATGCCACTGCACGCCAGCCTGGTCAACAGAGTGAGACTCCAACCCCCCCCAAAAAAAAGAAAACAGAAAAGGGGACAGGAAGAATATGTGAATAAATAATGGCTCCAAAACCCCAAATTTGATTTTAAAAATATTAATTTATGCAAGAAGATCAACATGTCCCAAAAAGAATAAACTAAAACACATTCAAATCTAGACGTGATAGTAAAATTGTTTAAGCCAAACATTTCAGAAAGAGAATCTTGAAAGCAGCAAGAAGAAAACAACACATCACACTTATTTGATCTTTTTTTTTTTTGAGTTGGAGTCTCACTCCATCGCCCAGACTGGAGTGCAGTGGCATGCTCCTGGCCACCGCAGCCTCAACCTGCGGGCTCTGGCGATCCTTCCGCCTCAGCCTTCCAAGTAGCTGGAACTACAGGTACGCGCTACCCCACCCGGATAATTTTTTTGATTTATTGTAGAGATGAGGTCTCGCCAAGTGGCCCGGGTGGGTCTCGAGCCCGCAGGCTCAGGCAACCCACTCACCTCCGCCCCCCAAAGCACTGGGATTACAGGCTATTTGATCTTTAATAAGATAATCAGTTGACTTGAATCAGAGGCCATATTCAAACTCCTGAAGGAAACCCCTAAAGGAAGCAAACTCCTGAAAGAAAAAGAGTATCAACTGCAAGTTCTGTACCCAGTAAAACTATCCTACATAAACAAAGGAGAAATTATGGCATTTACAGATAAAAAAGAATTCAATGCTAGCAGACCTGCCCTACAAGAAATAATAAAGGGATCCAATGGGTTAAAAAAAAAATCACAAAAAGTCAGAAAATACTTTTATGAGAAGAGTGAAAATATAAACGGAACACACAAAAGCTATTGAATGCAGAAAAAACAATGGTTAAAGGGAAAAGTATAGCTGTGATCACCTACATTAAACATGAAGACTTCAGGAGCCCCTTGCATTGTAGGGGGTATTGTCGCTCTTGGAAGATTCTTCAATCACTATGTCAACTCATATAGATGTTTCCCTTTCTTCATATGATGAAGATCAGGGATCCATACTTATATGAAAAACTAAAGAGGCACCATTTCTCCCCATTGGAATGGAATGTTTTACAGCATTTGTTGCACATGGATTATACAAATTGAAGAGCAGGAAACATACCAAAATGTCCCTTCACCTGATCCACATGCCCGTGGCAGCCCAAGGCTTTGTTGTAGAAGCAATGACTATTGGTATAGCCTATTTCATGCATAGATAATTCTGGGCAAAACCTAAACCTTAGAAGAAGAGATGCTGTTTTGGTATTGGAGAATCTTGCTTTAGACATCTCATTATGGAGGTTACATGTTTAAATTGAAAATAAATTAATTTGAATGCTTTCAGAGGGCAACATGGCATTTTGAATACTGACCTGCAAGAAAGGAACTAGGTCATTAAAGGGGAGTTAAGTTAACACACACAAAAATAAATCACCTAAATGCACTTGATGGTATTAAAATGTCTACCTTCATAAACTGTTAAGATGAAATTCTAAAGTTCCAATCAGCCAACCCTGAAATACTCCCAGATGCTACAGAATATCGCATGCTGTAGATGTTATATAGAAGTCCTATTTACCCCAGTTAACTTTCTGCCTATCTTGTACATTTGTTTGCTCTTTTAGAACTCTTTCAAAAGAGTACATGGAATATAACTTATAAACCTCTCTCAATTTAAAGTGTATGTGTGTGTTTAAACCAAACGTAAATAGCTTACAACGGAGATGCATAGTAGTAGCATTTACTTCAGAATCACAACTGTAAACACGAGAATAACTTTAAATTGTAAATTCCAGCCAGGCTCAGTGGCTCAGCCTATAATCCCGCGCTTTGGGAGGCTGAGATGAGTGGATTGCCTGAGCCCGCGGGTTCGAGACCCACCTGGGCAACTTGGTGAGACCTCATCTCTACAATAAATCAAAAAATTAGCCGGGCGTGGTAGCGCACGCCTGTAGTTCCAGCTACTTGGAAGGCTGAGGCGGAAGGATCACTGGAGCCCAGCAGGTCGAGGCTGCGGTGGCCGGGAGCAGCCACTGCACTCCAGTCTGGGCGACAGAGTGAGACTCCAACTCAAAAAAAAAAAAAATAGAGAATAGTCCACCCTACAGCCTTAGCATACATGTACACCAGATGCATGAAGCTGCCTCTCTGAGGTGCTCTTGAGATTTACTGGTTCCCCTCAGTTACTTAAAATTATCTGAAAATTCTTTTTAAAATCTGCATAACTTTCTTGATTTAATTCTTATTAAAATGCCTACTCTTATTTAAACACAATACACACACACACACACACAAACACACACCTCTCTCTTACACACACACACATACACACACATACAATCTGACACCATCCAAAAGGAGTCATACTTTGAATTGGTATCCAACAATGGAGCTCATTTTGTTACTGTTGCTGATGTCATGAATTTGTGAGCCAACTTTCCTAGGAAGGGCTGGCTCTCAACCATATGAAGCAGGGGCTGTGTAAGAAGAACAACATGAGGCACCTTTTTCTGACTCTGACTTTTTCTTCAAGCATTAACATTACAACTGTCACTTATTGAGTCTTTCACTGTGGAAAGCACTTCTGCATTGTCTCTTCACTTTAAAACAACTCTCTGAAACAACCATTATCATCTGCATTTTTACAAATGAGAAAACTGAATTGAGGAGTTTAAATAGTTTGCCAAGACCACACAGTTGTCTTTCAATAAGCCTGAGCTTTAACAGAAGTTGAAGAAAGAACATTGCAATGGCTTTAAGAGGACAATAAAAAAGGAACAGTTACTCCTGATAATGTATTATTAGTTCGTAAGTTATATTAAAAAAATCCACAGTGGCAGCTGCTTCTTTTCTGCCTTAGGGTCTAGTAAAAAAATCTTTCTAAATTCTCTATTCTATTAAATAGCTAACATCCTACAAAAATGATCAAATCTAATATGTGTGTGTATTAAGATGGAGCATTTAAAAAAAATCTAAATAATTTTGTAATTGAAACCTTGCATTTATAAGTTAGTAAGCCAACCATGGAAAAACCCAAATATAAAATTAATGCATTAATGGTGTTTATGTTTTTATTACCCTGTAATTATATCATCCCTGTTATTGCTTTTCTTTTCATGCTGGCCTATAAAATGTCGCTGCCTCAACCTGTTTTAAACATCTACATTTGTAGGATTAGAACTAGTGATGTTTTGCCAGTTTCCATGAAAGAGAAGCCAAATGCACTAAACCAATCTTTGATAGTTGAAGTCCTTCATTAATTTGACTCCGGGTACTCCCAGCTTTGATCTTCTTTTTGGTGGAATTGTTCTGTCTTCAGATAACTGTACACTCTTCTGTCATGAGAAATGAATTATGAAATTAGCTATTGTGCCAATTTTTATACTTTGCTGTTATAACTTAAATTGACTATCCTCTTATTGTGAATACTGATTTATTTCAAAGTTAAGATTATTTATTTTAGGGTTGCTTATTCAAACACAATTTTCCATACCATCTTTTCCCTTGCTATAAAATTCATTTCAAAGGCACTTCTTGCTTATCCTAATTTGTTTTGTAGCATTTTAAATGTTGCCAAAATTTGCATAAATGCATGGAGACAAAATTAAGTCCAGATTTGCAGAGATGGATAAATTAATGGGTGGTTACTTTTATATTTTCCACAGAAGGATTGATTGCAGAATTCCTGTAAATGGCAGTTTTCAATATGATCAGGTTTCTAGGGTCCATTTTCTAGTAAGTTTTCAGAAATCAGCTTCTTACATTAAGTGAGGTATCCTCACTAAGTTAAAAAAAAAAGTTCTACTTTTAAAAGTTTGAGTTTGTACATGAAAATACGAAGTTGTTACTTAAAAAGTATTCATTGGAACCAGAAATCCTGTTCTCAATTAAAGTACTTTTAGAGTAAATAAATATCTAATAGTTAATATATAATATAAATATATACTTTGCATATTTATATATTATATATAAAGTATTATATGTATATATTTATGTTATATAAACTAGTATATTATATATTTTTTCCTTCTGCCATGAACCCAATAGTACTCATTATTTTAACATAAGGAAATCCCTAATCAACCACCAGGTTTTTACTCAAGTTAACAAATGATTTTCCTTGTCTCAGAATTATTTTTTCAAGAACACTAAATATTAAATTGCCGGTAGAGAGTTCCTATTTAACTTGGCCTCTCAGTTTATCTGTTTTGCTTTGGAGAGGTTCCAGACCACTCTGGCTTTGACCTTGTAATTCAGTATTTGCCAGTCAAAGCAGCATTGTGTAAGAGCATCCCACAGCTCTTCCTTGACCTACATCTCACCAGCTTTCACAGTCTCTCGGCTGACCCCGTACTTCCCCTACCAGCAGCTCCTGAAGGCAATGAGGGCAGTTTTGTGACTACTACTTTACTTCTATAAGAAAATGATGCTGAAGAAACAGGGACCATGGGTTAAACATGGAGATGAATGCTACTTTCTACATTGCTTTTTTATAGTCTTTCTCGGTGTGTATTCTTTAGATGATTGGCATCTGAATTCACCTCTGGTCCTTGTTTAAAATGCAGATGTCTGAACACCACCCCAGACCTACTAGAACTTAGGGAAAATCTATGGAGTCTGCAGTTTTAAAAAACTTATGCACACTTCAGTTTAAGAACCATTGTTGATGTCCAGACAGACTTCACTGTACACATGGCAAAAAAAAGTCTATAGGAGACAAATGAAGACAGTAAAGTGAGAAGACACCTAAATCTCTTCTAGATAAATTCTTCTAAAAGATTTATGAAACTACCAAAAACCAAAAATATCCTCCATAAAATGCAATAAATCATGTAAAATAAACACGACTAGGCTTCTGCTCACCCTAGGATATGTATGCAAGCCAGTCATTTGCAAACTCTGCAGCACTGAGATCTGAGCCCCTTTCTTATCAGTCAGTAGAGTTTGGAATTATTGAAGAGTCCTGAATCCAAGAGTTTTAAGGCATCAGTTGCAATGAACCTATATTTTTTTCCTGATTCCCAGTGTTTATGCAAATCTGCCCTTCCTCCCACCTGTTTCTTATTCTGACCCAGGGTTTTCAGGAACTATGATTCAAGCACTTTTCAGATATCAACTACCACTGATACCTCCTGATCCATTTATATGCCATTGCCCACTAGCCTAAGACTTACATTCACTGCTTCATAATGGCTCTGTCCTGTTGACTTAAGGAGGGATTCCAGTCACTTTCCTACTGGCCCCAGATACTCTCCCTCTTATTCTGGAGTGCAGCACAGCTTTGAATGTACACCACCTTCTGCAAGTCTCCATTCAAATGGTATATACTGTGAGTAAAAACCCTCCCCTACGCTTTAGCCCATCTCCACGATTGCACCTCTATTTATATATGATCTTGCCTCCATCTTTGATTCAAGTTCTCTTCATCTTTATTTATGTCACAGACTAATCAAATGAAAATTAATACCAAAAATCCAACGCCAGCACAGAAACTGACAAAATATTAAGCCATATAAATCTACAAGCATCTAAGCAAAACAACAAAACCTATTACAACTTACCATCAAAAGAGCAAAAATAAAGTTATTTTCAGATTTTTTTCTGTGTAAACATTAATTCTGAAAGATCACAGAATGACAACTATAGCTCTTTTGAGAAAAATAAACATGAGTCCCTGCGAGTTTTATATTAAATCAAGCTGTATGTACAGGAATAGGACCTTATCTGATTTCCAATATCATTGAAAATACCACTCATGAGTCCTATCTATTTAAAAGTTAATTATAGAGAGAAATATTGAATATTGAATTATCTTTTCCCATTGAGTTCTAATATATTTTCGGACATATACTTCTATAAGGTTTGGGAGGCAGTGATAACAGTCACTTGAAAGTAAGTTTCTGCATTTGTCTTGGTGTCTTTTACTTCCCACATATATACTTCAGAAAGAAGATTAAAGGTATGTCATCTTGTCATATTTTGAATAAATATTCCACTGATAACAGTTAAATGGTATTTCTTGGAAGACTCTCTTTAGCTCCATGAAAGCTGAATATGTAAAGCCAATCAATATACAGAAATGCCTTTATTGCCAGTGACCTCATTGGACTATTTTGCTGCTGTTGTCAACGTTGACATTGCTTTTTTTAATTAAAAAGTTTGATTTTTTTTCTTTATTTCCAGAGTTTTAAGGGATACAAATCTCTTTGTACTTTACAATCTGGAATGGTCAGCTAAGGAATTTCTGGGATAAAATTCAAATGGTTCAGTGGGAATGGTGGGAAAGGTAAAGCTTTACTTGCATCAGCCTTTAGAAAAATTCCAATTGTTGCCTTGTTTTCAGTTTAATGTAGTTTATCGCAGATATTGATATGACTTTGAAAATGTATTTTTCCTCCCTCTTGAATTCATTTATTTATACGCCAAAACATATCATGACAGAACATACCATGATAGAAGCCATAACAGAAGCCATGACAAAGAGAAAAAAAGCAGATAAGAAGCTGGTAAGAAATTGAATCAAACAGAAGCATTAAAAGCTGGAAGCTGCTTCTTTAACTTATATAAAATTTTGCTTTGTACTGGCTCTTGGAAAATATAAGATAGAATTATTAAATATAAATGCTGTTCATATGAAGAAATGATACATAAGTCCAATTGACTTCCTTAGTTCTAAAATAACAGCTACCATTTACTGAATGCTTACTATGTACCAGATCCTATGCTAAATACTTTAAAAATATAATTCTCACAGTAGTTTCATGCTACATACGAGAAAGAGAACTTTATCTTCATTTTACAAATTAAAAAACTGAGCTTAGAGAAGTTAATGGTCATAAGTCACAAAGTGGATAGCAACAAGGAACTCAACTCCTAGCCTTTATAACTCCAGAGGTAGTAACTCTTGACTCCTCTGCAGTCGTGTCCCTACTGAATGGAGGTGACAAACATGTTCTGTGTCATGTCCACAAAGTGAGATTAACTTATATGAAGAATCTTCTCATAGAATTCCTTTCCCACCCAGTGTGATCTTAATTGATATTGACTCCAATGATTGCAGAATAAGGCAGACTCAAGGGTCCACTGGTCATTTGAGCTGATACAGAGAGTAAGGTGGCAATATTTAGCCCTTTACACATTGTGTTGGAAGTATATAATTTCAGGCCTCCCCATGAGACCGTGATCATTTCTAAGGCAGAGTCTTCCTTATCTCTCTGTTAACATAGCCTACATTATGTCAGACAAGAGTGGCTGTTAAGTATCTGGTTTGGAATGAACCGTATGATAAGAAAGGCAGATAAGCCAAACCGACCCATGATATTTGTGAAGCCCTGGCAAAAATGCAAATGACAGCCTCCAGTCCACAGTCTGCCCCCTTGCTTTTCCCATTCCTCACTCAGTACTACGACATAAAAGTCCTTGAAACTTGTATGTGAACACTCCAGCCTGTATGTCCAAAATCTGTCCACACACCATGCAAATGAACTGTTTTCCCCTTAGCCATTTGTTAGGCCTGGGCTGTGCCCTTAGGAGAATGGGCCAAGGAACATGTTCATTTCTATAATAGGGTCTCTGTCCACTTGAGATATAGAACTCTTTTTTTTTTTTTTGAGTTGGAGTCTCACTCTGTTGCCCAGACTGGAGTGCAGTGGCCGCTCCTGGTCACCGTAGCCTTGACCTGCTGGGCTCCGGCGATCCTTCCACCTCAGCCTTCCAAGGAGCTGGAACTACAGGCGCGCTACCACACCTGGCTAATTTTTGATTTATTGTAGAGATGAGGTCTCCAAGTTGCCCAGGCGGGTCTCGAACCCGCGAGTTCAGGCAATCCACTCACCTCAGCCTCCCAAGGCGTGGGATTACAGGCTGAGCCACTGAGCCCGGCTGATATAGAACTCATGGATCTGTGTCTCAGACCACAGACTAGAAAAAGTATAGGTGAGCCTGGCCTGTTTGGATTCCTTTGACTTTTAACCTTATGGGAAGGAACACCATAGGAAGACTAGATCAGAACCCTCCAAAATTCAGGGTCTAAAAATGGTACTGGATCTTGCTATAACCTACTTTATAGAATGAGGAAATGGAAACTCAGACACTTCATGTGCCTCATTCAGACTCAAAAATCTACTAGGAAGATCTTGAACTTGAACCAATGGTTTCTAGTGTCAAATCCAAGACATCTTCCACGATATTGGATGTCTCGTTGTGCTTCCAGGAGGAAAAATAACAGATTATCCAAGATATTTAAAAGAAATAAATTCTCTCAACTTTTCTTTTCATGTAAAGCTGGGTTTCCTTCTGGACATCACCAAAAAGTTCACATCAACTTTATAACCTCCAGACCTCTGACCTCTAAAGCAAAGAATGGGACTGATTGAGTGATAGCAAATTTGTAAGGGCTTCTGTCTCCAGTGGAGCAGGACTGTCAAAAGTGATGCTTGTTGTGTTGAAAGAAAATTGAAGTTTTGTAAGAGCTGTAACCAGAGACTGTCCTTATCATAATAGGTCACTCATCCAAATAGGTTTCTAGTTTGGACTGGATTGTGGGAAATGAGTATTTCTTTCTTAGCAAAGAGTTCACACTATTTGCAACTCTGGTTTCTAATTAATTTTATATTTAAAGTTTAACTTCATTTATTTAGATTCTTTCATTTTAAATATGAAGAAGGACATGTTAAAATACAAGGATTAATACTGGTTTTCAAGTTTCATTTCAATTCTCTTTGTGACTTAATTGACATTGGTTCCAGTAATTGCAGGATGAGGCAATTATTTGGACTGAAAGCCTCTTTAAATTGAAAAGAAAGATGAAGTTTCCTATGGACATTGCATCTCAGGCTGCAGGCAAAAATTCGACACAACTTAACTGAAAAAATCCAGTCTTTTAGTGTATCTTTTGATTCATAAGAAAAATATATTAAAATGACAAAGAGTAATTCTATCTGGTGTATTTTATTTTATTCTTAATTGTAGTAAAAAGTACATAACATGCAATTTACCATCTTAACTATTTTTAAGTGTACAGTTCAGTAGTGCTAAATACATTCACGTTTTTGTACAGCAGGTCGCTAGAATTTTTTTATCTGGCAAAACAAATTCTGTACCTATTAAAATCAACACCTCATTTCTCCCTCCTTCTATCCTCGGGCAACCAACATCCTATTTTCTGTTTCTATTAGTTTGATAACTCTAGATATATCCTATAGGTAGAATTACACAGTATTTGTTTCTTCATGGCTGGCTTATTTCACTTGGTATAATGTTCTCTAGTTTCCTTCCATGTTGTAGCATGTGACAAGACTTCCTTCTTGGCTGTTGTGAATAACACTGCTATGACCGTGAGTGTGCAGACATCTCTTCATGTGTCTCACCGGTGTCTTTTATAATATGAAAGAATTTGTAAACACACAGAATTGAAAATATTCAAACTTAAAAGCTTATTTATACATAAAATTATATTCAATGTAAACCTTTTTATTTTTATTTTTAATTTTTTTTTTATTTTTATTTTTTTGAGTTGGAGTCTCACTCTGTCGCCCAGACTGGAGTGCAGTGGCCGCTTCCGGCCACCGCAGCCTCGACCTGCTGGGCTCCGGCGATCCTTCTGCCTCAGCCTTCCGAGTAGCCGGAACTACAGGCGTGCGCTACCACGCCTGGCTAATTTTTTTGATTTATTGTAGAGATGAGGTTTCGCCTGCCAAGGC
>CAUYQG010075005.1:0-11654 GCA_963574415.1 Tarsius wallacei | reverse complement strand
TAGTTGGGAAGAAAACCCAGAAAGAATTCCATATTCAGAGGGCAGGTTTTGGGGCAGATTGAAGGCAGGTCTATGACTGCATGTGTAACTTGAGGGCAAGTGGATTTCATGAAATCAGTTGGCAAACCCCACACATTATTTGCTAGCTGGGAACAGAAACCTATACAAGCAGTTGCAAAACAAAAAGAGAAACTTCATACATAATACATAAAATAATAAAGGACAACACAAGTGCTGCCTAAACATACACACACACACACACACACACACACACACACACACACACACCCTCAAGGTGGGAATGTAAAGTATTTGTCAAGCAGAAGGAAAATTCCCCTGGAGCCAAGGGAAAGTTAGGCAATTTATGAGAAGAAAACAGCAAAAAAAAAAGAGAATGTTTGACACTGTCTTGCTCATGCCCCCACATTTCTGGATAAAGAACATTGATAAATTTCCTATGAAAAACTATTAGACACAGATTTCTTAATAGCCTTGTGAAGAGTCCTTGTATGTATGTGCTGCAGAGAATCTTAACACTAAAGATTATATGTTTATTATGTGTTTATCTAGCAAATATCCTATTTTGTTAAACATTCTAATGAAATTCTATAAACACTTGTGAATACTGTTGTGCAAACTATCATGCCATTAAACTGATGCATAGAGAATATCTTTTTAAGAAAGGGAAGACAGAGATTGGCATCTCAAAAGAAAGGCTTCAGATTCCTATGCCTTACTTTCATGCTCCTGGGTACATTTATCACTGTCATCACATGTCACGGATGAGATAAGGCAGCTCAAAGACTTGCTCAGGGCCAAGTGGCTAAAACAACAGAGCTAGAACTTAGGGTACAAGTTCTCTGCCTCCTTGATCTCAAGTCAGGTTTAACATTATTATAGTCATTTTTTCAGTTGCTTAAATACTGTGCAGAAAAACCACTCTGGTGCTATTGCTCCAGTTAACTACCCCAGAGGGGGACAGTCTTCTGGTACTGATCAGTGAGCACCAATGACAGAACCCAGCAAATTCTCACCTCTGTGTTGTTTCAGCTTCCTCTGAGGTCATTTTAACTCTATAGCCAGTCCTTTCTTCTTGTGTTCCCTGATGGGTAATTTACATGGCAAACCAGTGCCTCCCACTAAAAGTATGCACATGATTTTTTTCCAGTAAGGCTACACTGTGTATTTTTAGTTTAGAAAAATGAAAAGGGGAAACATAAATTTTCCAGACTAGTATTTCTCCAGGAAACATTCACCTGCTTATTTTTTTTTCTGCTTGCCTCACTATTTTTCCATATTACAGTAATCCCTAAATGCCAGTAAAATTCTGGTGTGTGTCACTATTCACCTGATATTTTCTTCTTGTTGGGACATTCTATTTGCATGCAACTGCTTTATTCTACTGCTGGTGTCTCTATCAGATTCTGCAAGTGTTAATATTGTATCTGCCACAGTAACATTCAAATCATAAAAATAAATAGTGGAAGCTTGAAGCTTCAAAAGTAATCACAAAAATACTTCTTTTATAACCTTCTTTCACCTTCAAAAGCATTCATATTTCTATTGGCCTGAAGTGGGCTTTACAAAGAGAGAGAGTAGAAGCAAAATAAATGACTGCATTTAAAGAAGTTTTTGTCTGTGCACTTTCTTCAATTCCTACTTTTATTTCATTCTTCTTTGCTTTGTATTTCTTTTATCATTTTTCCCCCTAACAAGGTAGTATTTATTTGTAGTACTTTGAAAATATAGTATCTGCAGTACATTGAAAAGGCAAAGTTGACAAATATGTGTGGTTTCACAAGATTGATTTTTTCTACCTAGAGTTCCATGAGTTGAATTTCTAATACAGCATCATTCTTTTCATTATTCCCTTGGCCATTTCCTCAGGGGAAAAAAGGCTGTATCTTCAGTTTTAAAAATGCATCATGGTTGTTCTATGAAATTGGGTGGCTGAGGCCAAGACTGAAGGGGCTTAAGGATGGAGCCAGCGTTCTCAGGCTGAGTCATTTATAACCTATGCCTCTGTAAGGACCTTTTCAGGTTGTCTTGTAGGCACAAGTACAGCTTTGAGAATTTGGATGTGGGGAACACACAAAAGACACATCAAGATAATAGTGACAAGTGGATTGACTCAGCATGCAACCATTTTTGAAAGGAAGAGAACTGTGGTAGAAGGTTTAACGATCAGTCCGTGTGTCCCTATGGAAAGACTTGCAAGTCATTCTAAAGTTGATTCTTGAGTTCTACATGCCTGATATGGAGCACATAAAAATAGTTGCACGTTACAGCAAAATACAAAGGCCCTTAAAGAGTTTAGTTTCTCTCTAAGTAAAATAGATTTCTTACAATATTGTATTCAGCAACTCCATGATGAAATCCAAAAAAGCTTTCTTGTCCTAGAACTGGTGGTTCTTTCTACTTGTGACAGTGATCTTCTCTAGTATTTTGCAGGTAGAGTGGTAGCAATTAACTCTTTTTCTTAGCTTGTTGTTTATTTAATTGAAATGATATTTATATTTTCTCTTCACTCTCTTTACATAATCTAAAATTAAGTGGACCATATATATATATATATATACATACATATTTTTTTCCCTCCTTGCAAATCAACTAGGCCATCTTGGTTTTTAAGCACCGCTTTGGATTTTGTTGTTTTTCATTCGTATTTATCAGTTTCCAGGGAGAGGTGTCACTGTGAAAGATTGACTGAGAAGCACTATCTTTGCCATTCTTCTTTTCTGGTTTGACTTGATTTCTGGGACGTATCTGGTCTCTCTAAACCAACAGTTCTCAAAGTGTGGTCCAAGGAGCTGTCTGGATCTTAGAAAACCTTTCAGGGGTTTGTGAGGTGGAAATTATTTACATGATACTACTAAGATGTCATTTGCCTTTGCTTTCATCCACTTCTAAGCCTACTGTGGCATTTTCCAAAAGTTGCAACATGTGTGATAACACCACAGCTCAAATGAAGAGCAAATAGAAAATCCAGCTGTCTTCTCTTCAGTCAGGCATTAAAAAAATTTGCAAATAGGAAAAGCAGTGCCACCCTTCTCACTATTATTTGGAAATAGTTATTTTTCTTTAAAATATGCAACTTATGTTAATATATAGTAGTTTATTAACATTATTTTTATTTTTTATTTTTTTGAGTTGGAGTCTCACTCTGTCACCCAGACTGGAGTGCAGTGGCCGCTCCCGGCCACTGCAGCCTCGACGTGGGCTCTGGCGATCCTTCCGCCTCAGCCTTCCAAGTAGCTGGAACTACAGGCACGTGCTACCACGCCCGGCTAATTTTTTTTGATTTATTGTGGAGATGAGGTCTCACCAAGTTGCCTAGGCAGGTCTCGAACCCGCGGGCTCAGACAATCCACTCACCTCGGCCTCCCAAAGTGCGGGATTACAGGCTGAGCCACCGAGCCCAGCCTTAACATTATTTTTAAATGAATGAATTGGGCCTGTGACACTGGCTTATCTCTGTAATTCTAGCACTTTGGGAGGCTGAGTTGGGAGTATTGCTTGAGCCCAGCTGTTTGAGACCAGCCTAGGTAACATTGAGAGACTTCACCTCTACAAAAAAAAAAAAAAATTAGCTGGGTGTGGTGGAACTCACCTGTAGTCCCAGCTACTTAGGAGGCTGAGTTGGAAGGATCAACTGAACCCAGGAGGTTCAGACTATTGTGAACCGTAATGGTACCACTGCATTCCAACTTGGGTGGCACAGTGAGACCCCAATTCAAAAATAAATAAATAATGAATTAATTAATTAACTATCAACTATTTTACTATTTCTCAGTTGTATTATTAAGGTTAAACAATGAGAGATAAAACCACACGAACTAAAGTTTTTCAAGTCCCTCATAGTTTTTAACAGGTTTATGTAAAACCCAAAGTTTATAAACTGCTTTGAGATCCTCTACCCTCATTTAATCTCTTATTTCTCTATTTTATCTTTGGGTGTCTGAAGCTTATTTGCAAGGGGCATATTAAATTTTTTTCTTCTATTTTACCCACAGGCCTCATTTCTTCATCTGTCCCCAGGCTCCCTCATGGAGCATGTTCACAGAAGTTTCACCAGCTCACTTATGCATAGGGGAAATAGAAAACTGGAAGAAAAGGGGGGAAAAAAGACTCCTGTAATAGAAAGGGCACTTGGTATAGTCAGCAGATGCAGGCCCTGGTCCCTCCACCAGTACATGCAAATTATTGTCTTTTATCTGTAAAATGAGAGAAAAGATAAGTTATTTTTAAACTTCATTCCACAGAGTTTTATGATTCTGAACATGTGACAATGATTCCAGTAGTGAAGTGAGGTGACTGGATGGGTAGACTTTCTCCTCCCCAGTTTCAACCAACAGAGTCACTTTTAAGCCATTTTAAATATCAGAGTTTAGGGTGAGACCTCATTTGATAAAAGAAATTTGCATTAAAAAATTGGAAATCACTGGACCAGATGATCCCTGAGGGCCCCTCCACTGTGACTTGACAGAGAATCATCAACTCTCTGTAAGGGAATGTGTTACCTCTACTAAGATGATGTCATTTTTTTGTCTATTATATACTTTGTGAGTTAAAGAGGAAACTCAAATGAATTAGAGGTTGTAACTGCACAGATCTTATGTGAAGAGGACATAGAGAGAATATTCCTGTGCACAATTCATGATCCATGCTTCTTCAACATTTGAACATAACCGTCTGAACGAACTCTCACTCCAATACTTGGCTGCACTATCTTTAATGGGGCCACTTTCAAAAGCATTTTACCTTGATCTGATAGAACATGATTGAGTAGCAAATTCAGGAACCTGTCAGAGGAGTTTTCTTGTCTCCACTGGAGTTTATGGAACATTTGCTTTGTTGTTGAGATGGAGGAAAAAAATAAAAGAACTGCAGGATTTAAAACACTATTGAATGGAAGAAATTTTTATAGATGAATTACCGCAATAAAATATTGCAATGAAGTAGCTTTAAAAAAAACTTTAAGGAATATATATAATATAGTATCTAAGTTTTCTTGTCCTCAACTCGGTAAAATATTTTGACAAGATACTCTTTCCATTCAACAACTTAAAAGTTGAGGCATGGAGATGTGAAACAATGTGTGAATTCACTAGCAATAAAAGAGACAGGGTCGGGGTTTTGACTCACAATCTAGGTTCTTTGTTTTACATTCAGGAGAATGGGATTCTTTCCAATATGAGGAAGTGACCTAGGAATATTTTCACTCACAAAATATTTCCTGAAGAAACAATTCTCTTGGGCAGAGCACTTCTGTTTTTGTCTCTGGCCCACTCTCCATCTTCCACCTCAAGAATCTAGCTTCCATGTCCCTTCTCCTTTTTTTCAATAAGCATCTTATATATAATAGGTGAAATAAGTTTCAAGTAAGCTATAGTTACCATTTTCATGAGAGACTGTACTTTTTTCACTTCTATTTTATCATTTTAATTATACTTTGAAAAGCTCTAGCATTTTCAAATGTTTATAGTTTTAAAACACTAAGAAAGTACATGGCCTTACTGACATAGGTTCACTGTGGAAGGAAGCAAATCAGGGAACATTCCATTCCCGATAAACTAGTGCTTGAATTTAACTTCTCTGAGATTTGAAAAGTTGCTGTTTAAACTCCTGTACTCTCCTTTTAAAAACAGTAGCAATTTTTTAAAAACCAAAATCACAAGGTTTAAAAATCATCAATGAAAAGTTGTTTACAAAGATATAAGTTGAGATTTTTCTCATTAATCACAGTGGTGCCACTTTCAAGATGGGCTTTTCAATACAGCTCTCTGCAAATTTATGACATATACTCTATATTTTTATTTTCCTGTCATGTAATGAGTGCTCAATTTTTCACTTGCATGAAAAAAAAAGAAAACTTGAAGGATAAACTGCATTATGTAATTTGGATTCCACACCATTTGTGGTTCCACAGAAACTATGAATGGGTTAGTTATTTCCTGCAGTTACTAATGACCTTAATGTAATCACTTGATGAAAGTCATGCTATTCCAGGCAGTTATTTTGGGAGTCTTTAGGGAGTTCTTTTTTTTATTTTTTTATTTCTTTGGACCAGTTCTATAGCGAACTAAATTAGTTAATTAATGTCTGCTCTTTCAGCTCTAAGTTACATATAACCCATTTTTGGGTGCTTATCTGGGAACAATCCATTATTGACTTAGTTTGGGGTAGACATAATGTACTAATCTTAGTCATCAGAAATATGCCCTACTTAGAGAAATTTTCCATTCCCTTCATTTCTCAAATGCACAGACCACTTTGAAAAGTCCTTATCTACATACAACAGAGAGGAGTAGTTTCACACTCTAAGAATTCATCACAGGCCTCTGGAGAATTTGACATATCCTTGTGCATCTAACTTATCTGCCTGAAGTTAAGTTTCAGTATAAACCCTTAGATGATGAAATGAAATTCATCCAAGCATTTACTCGCATAGTTTGAAGATTGTGACAATGCTGATGGATCTATTTCAGGAAGAAAAACTATGGCCTCAATTGCAGATCAGACACAAAACAAAACAAAACAACTTCAAGTTTTGCAAATGCTTATAGGCATCTAGATTTGGAATGAATATGAATTGTTGTTTCCCTGTTACAGCTTTATCTTAATTTCTCACTTTTATTTTTCTCCCTTCACTCCTCCTCCCCTTTCACACATTCCCCAGCTTCCTTTGGTCAATCTGCTGCTTTATGTCATGTACAATATTTCTATAGGCAACCCTGACACTTTCTGGAAAAAGGCTTTACCTTTTTTTTCCCCTCTCATTGGTCCTCTTCCTCATTGTTCTAAGGAAATGTAATCTAGAGTAGGAAAGGAGATGTATTTGACTGAATATTCCACCATCTGAAAAGATCGTCTGAACTCTACCAGAAGATCATCTTAACTCTTGTGGAGGGAAAAAATTAAGAAAATTAATAGAGTTCTGATAGGGTTTTAAATAGGACTTTCGGTTTTCTGGGGTTTTGGTGGAATCCTCATCAGGTAATCACAGTGGATCTGTTCTAATGTAGTCTGATCTTTCTATGTAAAACATTGAAATGTTAAATCTGGGACATGGCAGAAGTGGCATTATCACAGGAAGGAACTCAATAGAGCTTCTTCTCTTCGTCCTAGAATGAATTAAACTTCTTAAGTATCTTAGAGGCTACAGTGCATTCAATGTTATTGTTCAGTTTCATTTCTATTTATTTTAAGTAATATCAATAATATTTTGGAATAGAGTCAACCCAAGAAGGAGGACTGCTAAAGATCAGGTACTAAGGATGTGTTGGTCTTATAGCTATTGGCAGCACATCAGTTTATATGCTTCTATATTTGAAAAGGCAGATTCACACTTAACCAGAGAAAGAAGCTAGATTGGAAGTAGCTATCAACTAGTTTTGTGGTATATTAGTCAGGGTTCTCTAGAGAAACAGATATATATATATATGGGGGGGGAGAGGGAAGTTTTTTGTTTATTTGTTTTTATTTTTGTTGCTGTTGTTTTTTAGGGAATTGATTTACATGATTGTGAAGGTTGGCAAGTTCAAAATTTTCAGAGCAAACTAACAGGCTGGAGACCCAGAGAAGAGTTGATGTTGTAGTCTTGAGTCTAAGACAGTCTGAGGCAGAATTCCTTTCCTCTTCAAGGACTTTTTAGTGTCTTCAATTGATTGGAGGATAGGTAATGTGCTTTACTCAAAATCAACTGATTTAAATGTTAAACACATCTAAAATATACCTTCGCAGCAACATCTAAACTAGTGTTTGACCAAACAACTGGGCATTATAGCCTAGCCAAGTTGACACATAAAATTAGCCATCACAAGTCAATTTTACAATACAGTGGTGGCAATGTATTGTGACACAATATCCAAGGGAATAGCTCATGATCTTGCTGTAAGTTAACTACTGCTCAACATCTAATAAAGATAGTGATGTCAGTCAACCTGCTGTACAGCCAAGTTAATGCGGAAATGATCAGTTTCATAATGATCTCTTCTGCAGGTCCAGCTACATAATGCATGCAAGAGGGCCACACAAAGATTGGATACACATTGTGAATATTCTCCTTCTTGGAGTCACAGAACCCATACAACACAACACTTATCTTTGTCTGTCTTTTGACATCCACTGTGAATATACCCTGTATCATTGGAGACAATCACTATGATGCCCCATTTTGATAATTATGGTGCATCAAAATGGTGCACCATAATTATTACTTTTTTTTTTTTGAGTCAGAGTCTCACTGTCGCCCAGGCTAGAGTGCAGTTGCATGCTCACGGCCACTGTAGCCTCCACCTGCTGGACTCAGGTGATCCTTCTGCCTCAGTTTTCCAAGTAGCTGGAACCACAGGCGTGCGCCACCACACCTGGTTAATTTTTTTATTGTAGAGACAAGGTCAAGTCAAGTTGCCCAGGCTGGTTTCCAACCCCTGGGCTCAGGCAATCCTCTCGCCTCCGCCTCCCAAAGTGCTGGGATTACAGGCATGAGCCACAGCGCCCGACTGGCCATCATTATTTTAAAGCAATGGATTCACATTTTTTAGATGGGGGTTTCTGAATCCTTTCTCCAAATTAAATGTTTGAAAGCTTAACATAACATGAAGCAAAAAATGAGCTCTGGTGCAAGTGGATTCTTCACTACTGGCCCGCACCTCCACTCCCACCATTTAAAAATACCATACTGTAAATATAAGGAAAGTTTTTATTTTTCTGTAGTTCACATACTGGCAATGCCAAAATCTTCAGAACCAAATTATGAGAAAAGGTCAACTTTTCTCTGACAACTTGCAACAGTTATCACAAAACTCCTGTTCTATAAACCCGTGCTTCATTGTTTTTGCCATTGCGTGCACCCTCATTGGTCCCAATTTATTCCTGTATTCTTCACCAAGCCCAATCTCATGTCTTCTTGGACCATCACAAATTGTGTTCATGAACAAGCCCCTTCCATGAAAAGTGAGGCTGTAAATAAAATAGACCCTTGGGTCTTCTCCCTATGAGTTATAGGGAGGGATAGTTCCAGGGAAACACGATGAAAAGAGAAAATGGTAGAGGAAACATAGGTGGGGTGGTCACAAGATGGAGTTACCACCTGCTGATAGATGTTTGTGTTGATAATAATGAATCAGAATGAATTTAATTTATATACAGTCAGTAGCCTGTCTTTAAGAGAACAGAGAAGTATAATAGAAAGCTTCTTAGCTGGGTGCAGTGGCTCACCACTTGTAATCCTAGTGGTTTGGGAGGCCACTAGGAACACTTGAGGCCAGGAGTTCTAGATTAGACAGGGCAACATAGCCAGATGCTGTATCTATTTTTTAAAAAAGAAAGGAGAAAAAAAAAAAGGAAAGAAAGCGTCCAAGTAGATTAGTTAATTAAAAAAAAAGACTTTAGCATAGAATATGGGTAAAAGTTAGTTTGAAAACCTTCATTTACATAAAACTCTGAGAATGATGATTAAATAATGCACTTATTTACTTGACTATTTTACAGTTATCTATAAAAATGCTCTATTTTTTTGGTCAAGTTCAATTCAGAACTTGAAACATTGTGGAGGTTGCCTTTGAGGAAGACCTTTCACCTTAGTTACAGAAAAACAAGCATATATCAAAGGGACCATCTGTAATTAAAATAAAGAAAGCAACAACAACAGTACTTATAACTGACAATTACTAAATGCTTCCTCTGGGTCAGGCACTGATCTAAGCACTTCACTGTAAGAAACTATTTAACCCTCCCATAGCCCTCTGAAGTAGGTAATATTCTTTCCATTTTGCAGCACAGGAGAGAGAAGCATAGGTCGTTTTGTAATTTCAGATCACACTGCTGATACTTAGGGAGACAGGATTAACATGCAGGCGGACTGCAACAAACTCCATGCTCGGGTACTTAAGGGCGTGGTATAAGCAGCATACAGAGTTTTCTCAGAAAAGCCTTGTAGATGAAGTATGAAGTGGTTCTTAGTCATTGGAGGAGCAAGGAGCATGGAGAGTTAGTAGAAAGCTATGAAGCATTACACAATGAGAAAAATCCCTCAAGGAAGAAGGTGCATAAAAGACTTCACAGTCTGGGGTGAGGTGTTCTTGGGGAGATACAGCAAGGAGCTGGGAGAACGATGAAAGGGCTGGCCAATTGATGGAGGATCTCAAGTCTGAGTTTGGCACTTAAATTCAATAGGACCAATGGAAGCGATTGGAGACTTACAAGTGTGAGAAGTTTATAATGAAAATGACTGGGAGAAATGAATAATCTTGGTAACTTGGTGCCACAGGGCAAGGAGAAGTTGATTAGAGGAAAGATCTGGACTGTGCCAATGTCCTCCCTAAATGCTGTTTGCTGCAAGAACATGGGTTAAGGTTTACATAAATTTTCTTGCAACCCACTAAGGCATATTTTTCATACCATGTGCCAAGGAACGCCAGGGCACCTCAGAGCACTCACATGGGCACAGCAGACTATTTTAAATTGCCAAAGGAAACGGGACAAAGTTTAATACCTGTCAGACACAGGCACATTATTAGCTTAAGGACATTCACATTTTTCAACATTAGATTGTACTTCACTCCTCTTCCTGATGTCATATCTTTGAGAATTTGAGTTTTCTGAGGTTGCTGTAATAAAAAGCAAGTAGCGTGCAGAATCCAATAGGAAAGAGGAAGTAAAGGAGGCAGTGTCTAATCTGATTCTGAGGTCTGAGAAACTACGCAATGCCCAGAAGGTACATACATCTAACCCACTGGTAAATAATATTAGTTATTTAAGGATGTATATGCATGTGTGTGCATGTGTGTGTCTGTGCATGTATGAAAACATTTCTGAGACACTACGCTACTGTTGTAGTCTATTTGGGCTGCTATAACAAAATGCTATAAACTGGGTGCCTTATAAAAAACAGAAATTTGTTTGTCACAGTTCTGCAGACTGGGAAGTTTTAGATTCAGATGCCAGTAGATTCAGTGTTTGGTGAGGGCCTGCTTGCAGGTTCACAGATGGTACCTCCTTGCTGTGTGCTCATATGGCGGAAGGGGGAACAATCTCTCTTGGGTCTGTTTTGTAAAGGCACGAATGCCGTTTGTGACAGCTTCGCCCTCGTGACCTGACGACTTCCCACCTCCTAATACCATCACCTTGGGGATTAGGATTTCAACATATAATTTTAGTGGGGGGAGGGGGAGACAAAAACATTCAGACCATAGCAGGGACCTTGAACTGAGAAAGTTTGTAAACTTTCTGTTCTGAAGATTATGACCGAATCTGGTATCTGCTACCAAATGAAGAATGGGATTCAAAGTGTGCTACTAAATCTGTAGTTTTTTACAGGTACTTGTACATGAAAGTGAGAAAATGCATGTATGACAGAGAGAGAGAGAGAGAGAGAGAGAAAGAGAGAAAGAAAAAGAGCTTTTGCATACAGTTTAACTGTACAATGTTTATTCTACTTTTTCAGAAAGGATTTTTGTCCAAGTGTGGTAGCTTACTCCTGTAATCCTTGAAGTCTTGGGGTACAAAGCCAGAGAATCATTTGAGGCTAGGCGTTCGATACCAACCTAGGCAACATAGCGAGACCTCGTCTCTACAAAAAAAAATTTAAAAATTAGCTGGGCAAGGTGACCACACCTGTAGTCCCAGCTACTTGAGAGGCTAAGGCAGAA
>CAUYQG010075001.1:0-20548 GCA_963574415.1 Tarsius wallacei | reverse complement strand
ACAATGGAATAACCTCTTTAATGGGTGATAGAAAATGACAGGACTGTTTTTTAAAAAGTATTTCTTTTTTTTTTTTTTTTTTGAGTTGGAGTCTCACTACGTCGCCCCGACTGGAGTGCAGTGGCCGCTTCCCGCCACCGCAGCCTCGACCTGCTGGGCTCTGGCGATCCTTCCACCTCAGCCTTCCGAGTAGCTGGAACTACAGGCGAAACCTCACCTCTACAATAAATCAAAAAAATTAGTCGGGCGTGGTAGTACACGCCTGTAGTTCCAGCTACTCGGAAGGCTGAGGTGGAAGGATCGCCAGAGCCCAGCAGGTCGAGGCTGCGGTGGCTGGAAGCGGCCACTGCACTCCAGTCTGGGCGACGGAGTGAGACTCCAACTCAAAAAAAAAAAAAAAAAAGAAATACTTTTTAAAAAACAGTCCTGTCATTTTCTATCACCCATTAAAGAGGTTATTCCATTGTTTTCTATCTTTTGTTGTTAGCAAGTCTGCTGTCACTCTTGTTTCTGTAGTAGAATGATACATGTCTTGACTGAAACATACAGTCTGGAACAGTCCCAGTTTACTCCTGTTGTTTTGGATCCCATCTGGTTTAGCATTTGTCTCAGAAACAAGTGTCCCAGTTTGGAAAATAAATTAAATTGATACTCTATTTAAGATTTTCCCTTTACTTTGCATGTTTTTCTATAAACAACTGGAGTAGGTTGATTTTTATAGATTCTGTTAGGTATGTGTTACATTTTCTCATATTGGGAGTTCATGGTTTTCATAATTTCTGGACAATTCTCCAAATACTATTGTTTCCATTCTCTACCTTCCTCTCTTAAAGAAGCCTTTTTAGACGTTTTTTGGATCTTCTTGATGTTTTCTGTATGTACCTCTCTTTTCATATTTCATATCTTTATTTTTTTTCAATATTTTTTATTATATTGTGGGGTACAGTTAAGGGTTAGGTATACAAATATGCTTCGTTCAGGCACCTTTGTTGATAAGAGGTGTCTCCCCATATTTTTCTTTTCTATTTGAATAATTTCCATAGTTTTCTCTTTTTAGTTCACTAACTCATTTTTTTAGCAGTGATATTCAACTGTTTAACCTATCGGAGTTTCTTATTTCATTAGCTTATATTTTCCATTTTCACAGTTTTATTTTTATTCAGGTCTGCCTGTTGTTTTTTCTTAGTGTCATGTTCTCTTAAGGTTTTGATGACTTCGACATTTATGCTTATCTTTGTCATGTTATCCAATTTTGTTATCCAATTTGTTGACGTCTTAGATGATGAGCTAAACTGGAATAGAGATTTATTTGTGGGAATCTAGTGTGCCTGGATAGGAGGTATTCTCATCCAGAGGAGTTTTGTATTACTTTGCCCTAGCATACAAGTGTCATTGGTCCAAAGGCAGTTTATATGTTAAGTTTCTAAATCTGCAATTTTCTGAGCTGGAATATGACACCAGTCCTTAGTTACAAAAATCTAAGGAAATTTTTATTTTTCCTTTACCCAGAGTTCCGATCAAGACAGGCAAGCTCTCTTATTATCTCCCTGCACTGGTGGGCAGTTTTAAAAGCTTTTAATATTATTATTATGTTTTTAGTCCACCCTTTTATTGAGAACTTTACTTTTTGGTATGAATCAAGACTCCCTAAGGACTTGGTTCCAACTCCCTACCTAACACGGGCTAAAGCATCCCTGTCCTTGCAAAGATGTCAGAACAAACACAAGCCACTGGAGTACCAAGACCAAAACTCTCCATTTGCATCACAGGTTAGCTTTCATGCTACTGCTCTGGTTTTTAGTTCCCTCTTAGTCTTTGGCCTACTTGATTTCCCCTACTCTTTAGTTAGTAAAACCATTTATCTAAAAAAAATTATTATTATTATTATTACCATCATTATCATCGTCATCATTTGAGTCAGGGTCTCACTCTGTCACCCAGGCTGGAGCGCGGTGACATGATCATAGCTCACTACAGCCTCAACCTTCTGGGCTCAGGAGATCCTCCTGCCCTAGCACCCTTATCCCCGAGTAACTGAGACTACAGGCGCGTGCCACCATGCCTGGCTAATTTTTTTAATTTTTTTGCAGTGATGGGATCTCGCTATGTTGCTTAGTAGGTCTCAAACTCCTGTGCTCGAGTGATCCTCCTGTCCTGGCTTCCCAGAGTGTTGGGATTACAGGCATGAGCCACTGCACCTGGCCACAGTTTTTGTATTATTTAAATACCAGCTCTAGATGTTTGTGGCAAGAAGGTTTGAAGCTAACTAGCTTGCTATATTGCTGGAACCAAAAGTCTCAACCTAGTTTACACAGTACTTTCAAATGCATTATTTCCAGGTCAGCAAACTAATTAGAAATTAAACTAATTTGGACTTTTTGTCCAAAGTCACACAACCAGTGAGAGTAAGATCTTAAGCTTCAGGTTCAGGTATCTTATCAGTATTTCTTTCTGTCCATTAAATACAGATAATCTTAACTCATATATTTGGTGTGTATATTTATTTTCACTGACTGGCTCCATTCACCTTTTGCTTCTTATAGGTAGGACTTTAAGCAAATTGTTTTGTTTTTAGATAGTATGGTTTAGTGAAAGAGCATTGAATTTGAAGAAAGATCTAAATTTTAATTCATTTAATAGTGATGTGACCTAAACTCTTAAAAATGTGGCAAGGCATGGTGGCTCACGCCTATAATCCCAGCACTTTGGGAGGCCAAGGCAGGAGGATTGCTTGAGGCTAGGAGTTCAAAACCAGCTGGGTAAACAGTTCTAGTGGCACACGCCTGTAGTCCTAGCTACTCAGAGGCTGAGGCAGACGGACTGCCTGAGACCAGGAGGTCAAGACTGCAGTGAGCCATAATAGTGCCACTGCACTCCAGCCTGGGCAAATAGAGTGAGACTCTGACTCAATAAATCGAGATGGATAGATCTAGACTCTCACTACTGTGTAGATAGAATTTTCTGGGTGTAGCAGTTCGTTGTTTTTTCTCATTTGAAAAAGGAATAATAGTTACTTCATGTAGGGTGGTTTTGAGGGTGAAATCAGAGCTGAGAGGTAAACATTGTTGGATAGTTAACTAGGCTACTCACTGCCTACCTAAGTGCCTTGCAGTTACATAATAGGCTCAGCAAAATAAAAACTTACTCTGCTATCAACCTTTAGGTCACTCTTGACATGCTCAGATTTTGACTTTGACTTACCAAACTGTGAGTTCCAAAATCATGCTCTACATTTTAATACCTACCACAATAAGGTATCAAAAAATTTTAAGGCAGCACATCTCATGGAATTTTCAGCATGGCTAGAAAATTTTTAGAGTGACAGCTATAATTTACGTAGTCATTGGTGGATTATAAATTACCACCATAGAGCGTACACAAATTCATATTGGTTGAATGAATCAATCTTATTTGAGTCTATTAAATGTATTTCCAAAATACTCTTGCATTTAGTCATTAAACTACTTATTTGGTTTTTAAAACATCTTGATCTGTTATGTTTTAGGCTCAAGCACTTTTGATCTCTCTACTACCAAGAAGATTAAACTTCTTAGTGCTCATAAAAAAGGAAAGACTTTGAATTAATGTTTTGCTTGTGGACCCCACAGGAGCTGAGTTTAATATAGTTTTCAAACTGTGCTTGTCTAGTTCCTTAGAATTCCAAAGTAGCTAGTAACTGTCCTTCTGTTCCCATCACTGCTCCTGTCACTGCAAGTATCCCTATCTTTGACAGCTGCCAGTTGACAGCATAGGGAAGGTATTTGTTTTTTGAGTTTATTAATTACTTAAAAGGCTAGCTAAAATCACCAGAAGTTATTGACTAGTACCTTTGTTTAATTGTAGAGGATCAAGCAGAAACTGAAGTACCCTAAACCAACAAGAAAATCACTGCCTGATTATTGATATCTTTGTTCCCCTTTTATAAAATCAATTATATATTTGTTAAGCAAATATTAAGAGAAATTTGATAATCAGTTTTTGCAAGTAGAAATGTTATATGAGTAAATGAGAATCTTGAAAAGTCTTGGCATAATTTATTTAGAAGATATAAGTTTTACATTAAGCTATCACTTTTATTAAACTTTTATTACAAAAGCTTCAGAGGAATAAGATATGGATAATATTTATGAGTTTTTATATTCGTTTTTTCAAACTTTCTTAATATATAACTCCTCTTTAAATGGCAAATGGTATCTCACAGACCCGTTGGCCTTCATTTAAATTATTTTGGTTTTAATGTTACAGACATTGTAACATAAAAGTAGGTGTACATACCTCAGGTTTGTCACTCTTATGCATCTGTAAACTGATTTACAAATTTAAATAAACCACAAAACCAGTTATGTAAATTAGCAACACACATTTAACACGTTAGATGATAGTGTCTGTAATACTGACAGCTATGCCTACGTTCTTTTCTTTTTCCTTTTTATTAACATTCACATAACATAAAATTTACCATTTGAAAGTATACAATTCAGTGTCTGCCAGTACATTCACAGTGTTGTGCAATCATCAGCACTGTCCAATTTCAGAACCTTTTTTATCACCTCAGAAAGAAACCCTATACCCGTTAAACAATCACTATAAGTTCAAGTTCAGCATGCCAGTACTGCTGTAAGCCATGTGATGTGAAGGCCCAATTCTTCCACCATTTTTCTGTATTCAAAGCACTTAGAAACTCATTTATAATGCAATTTGGCCTTTACTTTGTAGAATGCATTATTTACATATGAAGTCCATCTCTGCTCCTTTTTTAGCCCTCAGTTACTAAAGTATGACTTCTTGGCACTGTACACCCTGAACAGGAATGTGAGTACCAAAATCATGGCACAGTACTTGCTATTGAGGTGATTAGCCAGATGATTCAGAGTATGCTTATGTTACCTTTTTAACAGTCATAAAAATGAAAATACAACTTTTAAAAATTATCCTAGAGAACTCCTGGAGCACTGAGACTATATCTTAGGATCCCACATTGAGAAACATTATTATAAATGATTCTTGGAGTTTTATGTGTGCTTCTTAATGAGAATGAGGAGCATGGGCATTTTAAATCTCTTATTATACTTTTAAATGTTTAGGATAATTGCCCTGCTGTCTGGAAATTATCTTTTGGGGAAAATCTTATTCATATCTCACTCTGGTAACAACAAGATTTTATTTACATAATTTTTTTCACTGGGAACATGAAAAAATACTCCCTTTTGGAAATTTCAAGTTCATAATAAAATGAAATAATTTGTTTTTAGCTGTTGCATTCTTATTTTGTTCTTTGTATAGGCTTTATATTTTAGAAATAAATAGGCATAGGCTTTGCCTATAGAATGTACCCATTGTTTTCAAGCAGTAACTTATTTTTGGATTTTAAAAGTTACTTTAGAGTGATTACTTCTGATGACTGAGTTGTGATTTTTTTCTAAAGTTAATTGAGTCAGATTCTCGTAAAATAATTGTAACATGAACTGTTTCTAGATTTTTTGTGGTTAATTTTTAAAATATTGTATCAGGAAAAGAGTGGCTGCAAACCAGATGACTCTTTAAAATGTAGAGTACTCCAAAAGATTAGAGGATAAATGACAGTGGGGAGAGATGAGGCTGAAGAGACCAAGTCATGACATGCTTTATAAGCTAAGCATCTTAATCTTATCAAGATTTAATTTTATTCTGCAAACCAGGGGGAAGTCATCAGGAAAAAAAATGTTTAATGTAATTGGTAAACATTTACTAAACTAGCCTTTAATTTTATCTAAATTATTATCTCAACATATAGGGCAAGAAAATTATATTTCTTAATCTACCCTGAATTCTGTCATGTATGTAGAAACTAATTTGTTATTAGTCTTTTCATAACTGAAACGCCTTTGCTTATGGAGATGTACCTTTTCAGGTGAGAAGCTGATCTTTATGCTGCTAAATCTAACAGTTAAATCTAGCTCCTAGTAGCCAAAACATTTTGCTTGAAAATTTGGCAAGGAGATTGATCAAATATGTTTAATCTATGAGTTCTTAATGATACTTTAAAAAATTGATTTAATATTGATAAATTGTAAATGATTTTTAAAAAATAACTGGACAACTTCAGACAATGGTAGGAGGCCAATTTATTATCTTGAAAATTGGTAAAGGAAAAGAATCAAGTAGTGTTTATCCTGCCTTTTCTGTATGAACTGAACCAATAGATAACCAAATAGTTGATGAGGAACAAAATGCTTTGTATAAATATATTCCAACTAATAAATGAAGAAGAAATGATAGATTGAAAAGTATCACTGTTTTACACTCTCCACCAACAGAGTAGATATAAGTAGTAAGCAATAATGGTTCCTAAGATCACAGAGAGACAGTTGGGTATTTTGATCTTCCTGCATTCTTGCCAAACACTACCTTTATGTAGTCTTGCCAAAGACTCCGTCTGATCCAATCTCTGGACCCATCTGTCAGTTTTCAGGAAGTATCCAAAAGAGAAGAACATGCTGAACTGTACCAGGAATACACAATCAGCACAACACAAACCTGGGAAACTCAATAGGTCAAACAGCCTGAGTTTTTCAGTAGACAAATTATAGTTGTCCCTCATTATCGATGGGGAATTGGTTCCAGGACCTTCCTTGGATACAAAAATCCACAGATGCTCAAGTCTCAGATATAAAATGGCTTAGTATTTACATATAACATACCTACATCCTCCCATATACTTTATATTCTCTCTAGATTACTTATAGTACCTAATACAATATAAATGCTATGTAAGTAGTTACACTGTTTTGTTCAGGGAATAATGACAAGAAAAAATCTGCATATGTTCAGTACAGATGAATTTTGTTTCCCAGATATATATTTTTTATTTTTTATTTTTTGTAGAGACAGGGTCTCACGCTGTTGCCCAGGCTAGAGTGCAGTGGCATGATAATAGCTTGCTTCAGCCTCTACCTCCCGGGCTCAAGCGATCTTCCCACCTCAGCTTACCAAATAGCTGACAACAGGCATGTGCTACCACACCAGGCTAGTTTTTATTTTTATTTTATAGAGATGGGGTCTATTGTGTTGCCCAGACTGGTCTCGAACTCCTGGCCTCAAGCAATCCTCCCACCTCGGCCTCTCAAAGTACTAGGATTATAGATGTGAACCACAGTGTCCAGCTTTTCCAAATAGTTTCAATCCACTGTTGACTGAGTCCCCAGATGCAGAAACTGGATATGGAGGGCTAATTGTATAAGGAAATGAAAAGAATGCTAGAGAAATCTGTGGATTAACAGAGACCTAAAAGACCAAGATTTTAAAAAATGGACAAAACTAAACTGTAATGTCTTGGGAAGAATACATAGAGGCTTAAAACCATGAAAACAGTAAGGAAGTGATTACTATAAAAGTCGTTAATGGTTACTTGAAGTATCAGGAGGGAGAGGGTGTTATGTTTGGGACAGGGCCCATGGAAGGGGTTTCTGGGGTGGTTGGCAAAGTTCTGTTTCTGGATTTGAGTGATGTCTGCCTTCTAATAATTAAGTTGGTCATACATTGCAATATTGGAGATGTACAAGTAGCAAATAGTATTCCTAAACATATAGAATAAAATAGATAATGTATGAGTCCTGCTGTGTGTAAAGTGGAGCAAAGCTCCCAGGGGAATGCTTTTCATCAACTATAGCAGCAGTTCTCAGACTTGATCTCAGGCCCTCTTTACAGTCTTTAATCTTTTCAAGGACCCAAAGAGCTTTTTTATGTGCGTTATAGCTAAAATATTTACTATATTAGGAATTAAAACAAATTTTTTAGAATATGTGTTTAATTCATTTGAAGTAACCATCATAAACCCATTGTAAACATTTTGAAAACAATTTCCAAGACACAAAAACTTAGTAAGGTGACATTGTTATACACTTTCTGTAAATTTATTTAGTATCTATCTTAATACAGCTGGACTCTCATGGTTAGCTTTTGCATCCAATTTGTTTACAATACACATTTTGGTTGAAGCATATGAATAGAATCCAGCCTCATACGGATAGGTAGCTGGAAAGTGGAGGGGTATTTTTTAGTAGCCTTTTAGATATTTGTGGTGTTCTTCAGTACTTCTTTAAAAGAGGTGGTTTTGGAAAAGTTATGTGCAATGTGGAATCTGAAATCATATCTGAACTTTCCTTACTCTGCAGCAAAAGTATTTTATGCATACTTCTTATTTTGTCACATGGAATAGTAAAAATATGTGTCCTCAAGGTTACATAAAAACAATCTTTCTGCTTCTTTATCAAGGACAGTACTATATGAAATTGGCTGGGTTTTTGTTTGTTTATTTTTTTTAATGAGTGTGTGGCAATGAGAAATACAATAGCTGCCAGTACACTTTGATACCACTGCCTTGGTTTGTGCTGCAGTATCAGCGGTTCTATCCACCATTGCCTTTGCACCCTTGATGTCCCCATTTGTGTGTCAATACAGCGACAAAGGTATAAATAAGTGTTAGTATTATGAAAATAGCTTAGCTGTTACAGACCTCCTAAGTCTCAGTAACCCTCAGGGGTCCATGGACCATTTTGAAAACCACTCACTGAATTAGAGAACTTTGTGTATTCTCACTGGCTCTTATATTTAGTACTCTTCAGGGTTAATTTTTGAGAAGGATATGAAGATAATTTCTTGTGCTTTTATAGAACTGGCATACAATGTGGCTTTCAAGAATTAAGGACTTGATATTTTATAGCAGTTTCTTTTGGGTGTCCTCAATTAAACAAAATATTTAGGACCACAGTGTTAGGGTTTTGAGGTGATTGACAGTATGTTTCAAAATATTTGATTTCACATCATCTGAGAAATATATGTATAGGCCCCTTTATTCTTTGGATTACTATAACTGAATACAGTTCTCTCACAAGTGTTTGTTGCCCTAATTTGCTTGAAGAAATATGATTTAAAAATATGAAAACAGATTTTGATAGTGTTGAAGGGTGGGTAATTTTATCAAACACAAAACTTTTCTTGTTTCCTTCCCTAGAGAGGAACTAAATCCAGAATGCTATTTCTTGCCTCTCATTTTTCAGCTAGTGAGGGTGGGACTCAGAGGGTTCTCCTTCTCTCCCCAAATATCCCACACATTTAAAAGACTTTCTAGTATTTTTTAAAAGCAGTTATTTATTGACTGCTTGCTATGTGTTCAACACTGTTGAATAGCATGGGAAGATAAGTTATAAACTCATTAAACCAAAAAAAAGCAGTGTCTGGTTAAAGTATAAAAATGTGTATTGCTGAGTTCAAAGTTGTGCTAGACAGGTATGATCTGAAAATTCAGAAAGGCTTCCTATGAAGGATTTAAGACAAGCCAGTAATTTTTAATTTTTTTTTTTTGAAAGCAGGATTTATTGAGAGGACAGAAAAGCTCCCACAGTGGGAGGGGACCCGAAGGAGTTGCCCAAGACAAGCCAATAATTTTAGTGAAAAAGGGAAATGTTAGAGACAAAATATATCTGGATTTCAGTAAAGCATTTGATAAAATCTCTCAGAATACCCTCATAGACATTGAGTAGACTAAAATGTAAAATTTAATACAGTCCCAAATAAATATTTGGTGTTTTGTTTTGAGTTGGAGTCTCACTCTGTCACCCAGGCTGGAGGCAGTGGCACGCTCCCAGCCACCACAGCCTCAACGTGCTGGGCTCCTGCGATCCTTCCACCTCAGCCTTCCAAGTAGCAGGAACTACAGGCACATGCTACCACGCCCGGCTAGTTTTTGATTTATTGTAGAGAAGAGGGCTCGCCAAGTTGTCCAGGTGGGTGTCAAACCCGCGGGCTCAGGCAGTCCTCTCCCCTCGGCCTCCCAAAGAGCTGGGATTACAGGCTGAGCCACCGAGCCTGGCCCCAAATAAATATTTGAATCATTGAGTAACTAGTTGAATGGCCATACGCAAGAGTGATAATCAATGAAGCTGATGGCTAGGAACAAGTTCTTTTATATGGCCCAGGACTCTGACCACAGGCTTGTCCTGTATTTTTCCTGATAAAGAAGTTTTATCAGTAACTTAGATAAGGACATTCATTCAATATGCATTTATTGAATACTTCTTGTGACTGATATATTCCAATATGCCCTCAAAAATAAAAAGTAACTAAGGTATATCCTATCCTTTACCCCCAATGGAATTAACCCTTTATCTGTAATCTAAAAGGAAACTCGTAACAATTGCTGAAATAGAAGTTTAACATGCTAGTCATAGGGGAAGGAGTGGTTTGTTTGCTAAGAGCTGCAAAGATCTCATTAGACTCAAACCGTTCTGCAAATCTGACAAGGTACAATTTTATACAGATAAGTGCAAGATCCTATATTTAAATATGGGAAAACTACATAAGTATAAAATGGGAAAGTTACAGTTTAACAACATGTGCAAAGAAAAAAAAAGGAATCTGAAATTTTTAGCAGTGTAGTGCATTAGCATGGTACATTATTTGAAAATCCTTCTATTATACAACACCCAGAAATCTTTAGTAAAATACTCAAATAAATCATTTAAAATACATAGTCGATCTTACTCAAAAAACGTAAGGAAAATCACTTGGGAACAAAAATGAGTAGGGAGAGTAAGAGTTCCCTTTCCTATTGTATGGCAGACTAATTTTTCTGAAGTGCCCTGTCATTGTAATGTAAATAGATCTGTTTAAATTTGAATAAACCTCCTTTTTTAATGCATTGACAGACTTATAAGAGATAAGGGAAATGTCAGTATCCCTTGCCCCCACTAATTAACTTAAATTTACATCCTCAAATGTAATGTGGTAAGTAGAGATGACGAAGTTGCTGTAGGGTCAAACGCCAGAATGAAACACTTAGTCTGCTGTAAGATGAAGAAGCTACAGCTGAGACTGCTACATTAATCCAGACCCCTAGAAAGCACCTGGAGTTGTTAGTACTTTGTGGCCATTAGCAGAAATAGGAGAATGTAGATTCTCAGGATTTCCATAGTTTTGGGTGTTTTTTTTTTGAGTTGAAGTCTTACTCCGTCACCCAGGCTGGAGTGCAGTAGCACACTCACAGCCACCTCACCATCAACCTGCTAGGCTCCAGCGATCCTTTTGCCTTAGCCTTCCAAGTAGTCAGAACTACAGGCATTCGCTACTAATACTAAGCCCAGCTAATTTTTGATTTATTGTAGAGACACGGGCTCAGGCAATCCACTCGCCTCAGCACCCCCAAAGTGCTGGGATTTCAGGCTGAGCCACCCAGCCCGGCCATTTCCATAGATTTGTATAGACGAATTATGCTCTTATAAGCAAAATGTATTGTGCACACACACGTACATCTGTGAGGAAAAAGTCACTATAGATGATATGCAGCACAGAGATGAGATTCAAACTATAAGCAGCAGGTTTAAATCACCCTATCCTTCTGTGTGCACACATCACATATTGACTTCACATACTGGAAAATCGTCAGATACAGAATTTAAAAATAAATTATGTATGAAATAATCAACAAAATAATCTTTGAAAAAATGATCAAGCAAAAATTAACCATCAAAAATGACAAGACACATTTGAAAAAGAATCAAATAGAAAGTAAAAAATATAATAGTTAAAATTTTAAAGCCAATAAATAGATAAACATATTAAACAGCATAAAAGAGACAGAACTAAATAGATCTGAAGATATTGTTCAGAATACAGTACAGGGAGACAAAGGACATGAAAAGTATGAAAGATTAAGAGACACGGAGGATAAATTTTTTTTAAGGGTAAATTATTTAACCTACCTAGAAAGAGAGTACAGGAGAGGCAAATATATGAAGAACATTGGGTGAGAATTTTCTAGAACTGAAAAAAATAAATCTAATTTAAAGGTGCTCCATATTTATAAAATAGGATAAATTTCTAAAACTCACACCTAGGTACATTGCAGTAAATCCACAAACACTGAAGACAAAATGTTAAAATCAAAAAGGAATATCACCTGCAGAGAAAAGACAGACTGATAGAGACATCTGTCTCAATAGCAACTTGGAAGCCAAAAGAGAAAAATAAATGTCAGCCTAGCATTATACCCAACAAAATTATCTTTCAAACATGAAGGCATTGTAAGTCATTTTTACATAAACAAAAACTGAGTTTACCACCAGCACATCTTTACTTATGGAAATTCCATAAAGAATATATTTAAGGAAGGAAAATACCATACAAGTGTCTGATTACAAAAGAAGGAAGGGTGAGCAAAGATAAAGCTACACAAACATTATATGAAGCAATATAGTAATGTCCAATTTGGGGGCTAAAAAGACAAAACCAGAATAATGGACAATAGCGATATAATGCAGAAGAGAACTGATCAGATTTCATGTTGTAAGGTCATTGTGTTAATCAAGATGGGGGATAAGATATTGCCTAACTTTGTACTTTTTAAAGAATATGTGTTAACTAGTATTGGGGAGAAGAGTGAAATTCAAAAACAAGCAAGCAATTTTTTTTTTAATTAAAAAAGTCAAAGAAAGCAAAAGTAGGACAAATAGAGCAAAAAGGAAGAAAGGAGTCCAAAGTTTATTAGTCACAAATATTAAGTAGCCTCAAATTTAAAAGCCAGTTTGTCAGTGAATTAAAAATAATACTGTAGAATAAATTAAACTTTATCAATACCATCAACACACCCTCCCCCAACATACACACACATCATACACAATAGGCAATAGGCTTTTAGATCTACGGGTGAAAGGGAAAGAAACATAGCTTTTAAAGATAACATAGAGCCGGGCTCCATGGCTCAGCCTGTAATCCCGCGCTTTGGGAGGCTGAGGTGAGTGGATTGCCTGAGCCCGCGGGTTTGAGACCCACCTGGGCAACTTGGCAAGACCTCATCTCTACAATAAATCAAAAATTAGCTGGGCGTGGTAGCGCGCGCCTGTAGTTCCAGTTACTTGGAAGGCTGAGGCGGAAGGATTGCCGGAGCCCAGCAAGTCGAGGCTGCAGTGGCCGGGAGCAGCCACTGCACTCCAGTCTGGTCGACAGAGTAAGACTCCAACTCAAAAAAAAAAAAAAAGGATAATATAGAAGAATATGCTTATACTTTAGGAAATAATATACTTTTTTCCTAAAGTATAGGAAAAGAGTTTCTAAACAGGGCAAGCAAAGCACTAATCATAAAAGAAAATAATGATAACTTGGCCTGTGTTAAAATATATTCATCAAAAGACACCAAACAAATGAAAAAGCAATCCACAAAGTAGGGGGAGAGGTTTATAACATAACTGAAAAAGACCTTTAGGAATCAAAAGAGTTACTAAGTAACAAAAGATTCACCTCTTAAATGGGTATTACCTCATGAAATAGCTTCAGATTATATAAAAAATGAATACAATTATAGTGCAAAACCACACATCCACTGTCACAGTACAAAATTTCAGCCATTGATTAAGAAGCCAAAATAATAAAAGATGCAGAAGATTGGAACACAAGTTAACAGGTTGGAGCGGCTTGATGGACATTCTGAAGCACACTTGGAACATTTATAGAAATGAACAAGAAGCACAACACTAGAGTGGTAAGCAGGCCCTAAAAGTCCCTGCTTAATGAGCATGATGGATTTGAAAGCCAGAGACCAGCGGGTTCTTATTAAAGTGTAATGGAGAGTAGATTTAGATTTAGAATAGGTAGATTTGAAGTCAGAATTTTTTGGGGGGGATGGGTCATAGTCTCACTCTGTTGTCCAGTGACATGATCATGGCTGCCACAGCCCCGACCTGCTGGACTCAGGCAAGCCTTCCACCTCAGCCTTCGGAGTAACTAGAACTAAGAGAGTGTGCTCAGCTAATTTTTTGGTTTATTGTGGAAACAAAGTTTCTCCAAGTTGCCCAAACTGTTCTGACTCCTGGGCTCAGGCAGTCCTCTCACCTCTGCCTTCCAAAGTGCTAGGATTACAGGCATGAACCCAGCCTGAAGTCAGATTATTTACCACATTTGTAATAGGTCTTACCCTCACATATTGACATAAAGATGAAACCCAACCCTTAATTAGGATGAAAACACAGATTTCAGAGAACAGTCATGCACCAGGTAACGTAGGCAACATATAGGACAGTAGTCACACAAAATGGAGCTGAAAAATTGCTATTGCCTAATGACATAGCCATCATAATGCAGCACATTACCTTGTCTATGTTTAGATCTACAGCTACGCAGCATTGTGTTACAGCCATCTACAGTATTTAGCACAGTACCATGCTGTACAGGTTTGTAACCTAGGAACAGTAAGCTGTACTGTGTAGTAGGCTGTCCCATCTAGGTTTGTATAAGTATACATGTGATGTTCACACAACAAAATTACCTGACACATTTCTCAGAATATGTCCCCATCAAGCCACACATGATTATATTCTGAAGGAGTTTTTAAAAGTTATTTTTATATACTACAAAAAATTGTCTTTTTTTTTTTTTGAGTCAGAGTCTCACTCTGACACCCAGGCTGGAGTGCAGTAGCATACTCACAGCCACCCCAACGTCGACCTGCTGGGCTCAGGTGATCCTTCTGCCTCAGCCTTCCAAGTAGCCAGAACTACAGGCATGCTGCCACTCCTGACTAATTTTTTGATATATTGTAGAGACAAGGTCTCACTGAGTTGCCCAGGCTGATCTAAAATTTCCATTTTTTCGGGTCAAAAATGGTTGAGGAGCCAAGCACTGGCTCTCCCCATAATCCCAGTGCTTTGGGAGGCTGAGGTGGGAGGATCACTTGAGACCAGAAGTTTGAGACCAGGATGGGCAAGGTAGCAAAGACGTTAAAGTCTCTTAAAAGGGGGGGGGGGGGGGGACAGGGACTGTGGCATGCACCTATAGTCCTGCTTCTTGAGAGGCTGAGCTCAAGGCTTCAGTGAGCTATGATCATGCCACTGCACTTCAACCTGGGCTACTTCAGCCTGGGCGACAGGAAGACCTCATCTCTTTTTTTTTTTTTTTTTTTTTTTAAGGTTTGGCATTTTCATACAGTTTAATCGAATAGAAAATGGTAGATTGAGCTTCTCTAGTTTTGTTGCTTGTTTTAATTCACCTTTCTCCAGAAAAACAAGCACTAGTAGGCCAGAAATCAACATCCTTTCAAAGGTATCTGTGCCAAAATCTTCCTGAATTCATTTAATGTTTTACACACCAGGAGTCACAGACTTTTTTGTAATGACACATTCTCAGACTAGGTAGGTGTGGAATTAGTTTGAAGAAACTATTTGGTTCCTCCAAGGATCTGTTAAAAAGCCAGTACCCTAAAGAGTGTAGGTACTAAATGTGTGGACTTATCCATAGTTGAGTCATGACCAGGAAATGTGTCCCTAAGCATGGACTTCTGGCAGCAGTAGTAAATTAGGGGTCCTGAAATGGAACAGATGAAAGCTTCCACAAATCAAAATAATTTTCTAAAGGTTTGCTAATCTTTCTATTCAAAGGATACCTTGCTTCTAGTTTCTATTTTACTGTTGAAGTACTTTTTTCAGAAAATTTTATAAACAGACACAGTAGTTCCAGAAAATAACGTAGTAGGCAAAATTAATTTGTTCTCACCCTGTGATGTTTAATTTCCACTTTTTTTTTTTTTTGAGTTGGAGTCTCACTCTGTCACCCAGACGGGAGTGTAATGACATGCTCACAGCCACCCCAGCATCGACCTGCTGGGCTCAGGCAATCTTTCCACCTCAGCCTTCCAGGTAGATGGAACTACAGGTGCACTCTACCATGCCCAACTAATTTTTTGATTTATTGTAGAGATGAGGTCTTGCCAAGTTACCCAGGCTGTTCTCAAACCTATGGGCTCAGGCAGTCCCCTCACTTTGGCCTCCCAAAGTGCTGGGGTTACAGGCTTAAGGTCATTCTTATTGGGAACTAGGTTTGGTTTGCTTTGAGATTTTTTTTTTTAATTAGCATTCATATTAGGTGGATTTATTAACACATCCATCCCTACCTAAAATATTTCAATTTCAGTACCCAGTTGGGCTGAATGGATCTAAAATTATATCATTTCCTTACATGTATTTTTGTTTTTGTTTTTGTTTTTCAGTCAGGGTCTCACTCTGTTACCCAGGCTGGAGTGTAGTGGCACAATCATGGCTTACCACAGCCTTAAACCCCTGGGCTCAAATGATCTTCCAGCCTCATCTTCCCTAGTAGCTAGGACTTCAGCCTCTCAAGTAGCTAGGACTGCAGGCAAATGCCACCACATCCGGCTGTTTGTAGAGACAAGGTCTTGCTATGTTGCCCAGGCTGGTCTCAAACTCCTGGGCTCAGGCGATCATCCCACCTCGACTTCCCAAAATGCTGGGATTACAAGTATGAGCCACTACTTCTGGCCAGATAAAAGTTTTTTGTTTTTGTTTTGAGTCGGAGTCTCACTCTGTCGCCCAGGCTGGAGTGCAGTGGCACGCTCACGGCCACCCCAGTGTTGATCAGCAACCCTTCTGCCTCAACCTTCCATGTAGCCGAAACTACAGGTGCATGCTACCACACCTGGCTAATTTTTTATTTATTATAGAGACAAGGTCTTGCCAAGTTGCCCGGCCTGGTCTCGAGCCCTCTGGCTCAGGAAGTCCACTCACCTCAGCCTCCGAAAGTGCTGGGATTACAGGCTGAGCCGCTGAGCCTGGCCCAGATTTAGTTTTTTAAATCTCACTGTCTCATGGGCTTTTAAGGACATTTTCAAAGAAACACTTACTTGAAGATTTGAGTAGCATTAGTACCATTTGTTGATGGACTGTTTCATGCTCCTAAAATGCAGGATCTATTTTTTGTTCCCCTAAAGAGAAGAGTGAATTGTTCTTATCAGATGAGTAAGATTTGTTTGTGAGGGAGGTCATTTAGAGATGTTTAGGTTGCATCTTGTCTGTTTGGGGGAACATTAGTACTGTTTTCACTTCAGCTGCTAGACTGTCGAGTTTCCAGTTATTTTTATTAGTCTGCACATGTTACAGGAACTGTCCTTGAATGAATTCAAATTGGGGCATCTTGCAATAGATGATCATTAGCTTAATAAAAAAAAATGTTCTGTGAATTAAATACGTATGTATACATAGTATATACACCTGTATTGTTTCTTTTTCAATGGCTTTTTCTTAAATTAATTCATATAAATTCATATTTGCCTTTTACTTTTAAAAAGTGAAAATAACCACAGTATAATTTTAATGTTCTACTCAAAACCTGTACAGAAAATGAGACATATATAAAGTACCTGGCACAGGAATCAACACATAGTTGGTGATCAGCAAGGTGATGGCATTTCCCTTTTGAGGACTCTCTTAGCTATAGAGAATCCTTGTTAAGTGACATACATAGATGTGCTTACCTCTTTGGTTAACTCCCTCACGATTTTTTTTTTTTTTTTTAATTGGAGTCTCACTGTCACCCGGGCTGGAGGGCAGTGGCACGCTCCCAGCCGCCTTAGCCTTCCAAGTAGCTGTAACTACAGGCACACGCCACCATGTCCAGCTAATTTTTTGGTTTATTATAGAGATGAGGTCTCGCTAAGTTACCCAGGCTGGTCTCGACCCTGAGAGCTCAAGCAAGTCCTCTCACCTTGGCTTCCCAAAGTGCTTAGATTATAGACGTGAGCCACCACGCCCGGTCTGGACTCTTTTTTTTTTTTTTTTTTAACCTCTCTATGAGGCCTGCCTTAACTACCCTACTGAATATGTGTAACCTGCACCTCTAAATACCCACATATACTTTCTTAATCTTCCCTATTCTGCTCTGGTTTTTTTCCATAGTATTTAACACCTGCTAACATACCCTATAATTTTTTATTGTGTTTATTTTTTATTTGTATCTTCTTACTGTGATATTAGCTCCAAGAGGGCAAGGATCTTTGCTTTTTTCACTGATGTATATCAAGCATTTAGAATGGTGCTTGGCACATAGTAGGTACACAGATATTTGTTGTTGAATGAATCCTGTGTAGTATGTAATAGAATAGAAACATTCAAGAGTTTCTAGGGGACTTCCAGAGTCACACAGTCTAGAGCAGAGCTGCACACAAAACCACCAGATAAAACCCTTTTCTGACTTGCACGTTCCACATTCTCTTCAGTAGCCTGCCTTTCTGCCTGTTTTGTTTAATTATTAATGCAACCTGTCAGTATTTGTCCACACTTAGAAGCGCCAGTGGTCATGTAGGTGGTGCTGTCAACTGTTCTGTTACTGAGTGTCTCCAACTACTGCTGATGATTTTCAGAGGCTCATGTTCTCAGCTCAGGATTTTGGAAAATTCCTTTTGAAGAGTGTTTATGGTACTAGTGCTTCCATAAGGTTATATGTTAATTATGAGTCATGGTTATATTGGTCCTGGTGCTTTCTTGACAATGGGAATCCCTAGAAGTGATGGGGACACAGCAGTTAAGACAGGAGTGATTGGTGGTAGCATAGCCCAGTACCAAATTTTCCTAGCAAATTTAAGTAAAAATCATCTAGTACTATTCCCACATAGTAGGAAAGTGCCTTTTTGGTGTTGGCGACCTGTTCAGCAAATGTCACTTCTCTCCTTTTCTAGGATATTAAATGCATTTGGCCTTCCTTTTTCCTTTGTGAGACTTTAGCTCAAAAAGCATATGCCAGTACCAGATGTGAGAGATGGTAAAATACCGGTAGTCATTTCCTGCAACAAGTTTGTAAATGTAAAATAATAGGGATGTTCAAAAATAAGTTTATTGGTATGCTGCACGCCTGCTTTTCTTGTTGTTACACATTTTCCTAGTTACATATGTGGCAGTAAATCTGCTACAGTTTACCACCCTCAACTCTGTTCAGGTGAAGTGAGTTGTGCTTTAACCCTTTGCACTCGGATGTACACACTCAGGGCACATAAAGAGATTGCTAGTGATATACAGGAGAAATTTATGTCAATGCAAACTTTTCATAAGTGTATGTTTCCTTGAAGTTTTATATTCAGATTGCACCAACAGAGCAAATAAAGAGATGGAATATATACTGAGATATGATCAGTTGAGAAATGGTTTTCAGGAATTGCAAGTGCATCCTTCCACACCTTTGAACAACAGTCTGGGCAAAAAATTACATATTATTAATGTGGGAGGAAGAAAATGAGACTGCATTGTTTGTGTGAATAGAAAGACACCAGGTGGAAGACATCAAACAAATTACTGTTGCACAACAATTATCAGTTAACCTGCAATGCATGTCGGTACGTTACCACACATTAGAAAAATATAAGATATAAAATTTTGATTTTTTTGTCATAAATAAGTTCCTCGATCTCCAAAATTCCATTACAAGCCAAATAACATTACAATAAAATAATTGGTTCCAACACTGTACTATTTTAATATGAAGTGATGAGTTAAAAAGTGTATTCAAGTTGCTTGTAGGTAATCCACCAGATGTCTCCGACTGCAAAGGGTTTTAAAAAAATAGAAACAAATGCATAATTGAGCTGCAGGAACTTTTAGAGAAAATGTTTTCAGTTGAAGTATGTCAGAATTATATTCAGAACTTCGAAAGGGCAGAACATCAGAGATGCTATATTAAAACAGAAGACCCATACAGCAAACTGAGGTATACGATGGGGGGGACTCAAAAAAAACCCAAAATTATCTTTTGGAGGGCGGGCCCCTTGTAGTACAAGCTTTCCCCACTGGGTAAGTGTTCTAGGAACCCGTCAGCATCTGTGTACCAGCTAGTGTTATTGTGAGAGGCTGCATTTGGCTTCAATAAATTTTTTTGTGTCAAACAGGTGACTTCCACCATGACAATGCACCTGCCCACATTGCACTGAGTGTTCAGCAATTTTTAACCAAAAATAGCATGACCTCTGTGCCTCCTCCCCCCTATTTACCTGATCTCATCCCAGCAACTTTTTTTTGTTTCCTCTGGTGAAAAGAAGTCAAAGGGAACCATTTTGCCGCTGTGGAAGAGGTGAAACAAAAACGGCAGAAACACTAAAAGGCATCAGAATTGACAAGTTCAAAAACTGTTTTGAGCAGTGGAAAAAGCATCTCAATAGGTGACTGAAGTTTAAACATGTAAAAATACAATTTTTTAATAAATAAATTCTGTGAGGTTTTTTGGTCCCCCTCATATTTTTTGCTAAGCTGTCCCATGATAGGATGGGACATGATGGATGGATGATAGAGAATAATTTGGAAAAGTAACAGGTTACTTAAATATGAGCATTACTTTGAAATGACTGTAAATCTAACCATTGAAGGACTTTTCTTTATATATCTTCTAGTGGAAGAATATTTTATGTCAGATCAGTGCAATATGGGTTCTAATTTAGATCTACAGAGAAGCATTCTCAGTTACATCATCTTTGACTATGCATGACAGTGTTCTAATGCCTATGTATTCAGCTAGAGAGTTTTAACCATTCTATGGTTCTGTTTAGGTGGTAAGGGTGGGGAAGAGGGATGTGAAAGCTAAAATATGAAATGTCATGTTTTTTGGGTTTTTTTGAGTTGGAGTCTCACTCTGTCGCCCAGACTGGAGTGCAGTGGCCGCTCCCGGCCACCGCAGCCTCGACCTGCTGGGCTCTGGCGATCCTTCCGCCTCAGCCTTCCAAGTAGCTGGAACTACAGGCACGCGCTAC
>CAUYQG010074998.1:0-17255 GCA_963574415.1 Tarsius wallacei | reverse complement strand
CAAATATGTCTCGTTTAGGCACCCTTAATTTTTTTTATTTTAAAGATGTGGGGTACAATTCAGGGTTAGGTATACAAATGTTCATTATGCAGGTACCCTTGTTGATGAGGTGTGCCCCCCCCCCACCGGCAGTTTCCCACTACTGCCAATCCCTTCCTTACAGTATTATGATAATTGTTCAAGGTCCGCTTACGAGTGAGAACATATGGCACTCTGTTATTTGTTTCTGTGATAGGTAACTGAGTATTGCAGACTCTAATTCCATCCAGGTTGCTGTGAAGTTCATGATTTTTTTCTTCTTTATGGCTGCGTAATATTCCATCATGTATATGTACCACATTTTTTTTTTATACAGTCCAGCTTCGATGGTCAACATCGAAAGATACCTGCACACACATGTTTGTTGCAGCTCTAGTCACAACAGCAAAAACATGTTGCCTATCGAAGCTGGACTGGATAAAGAAAATGTGGTACATATACACAATGGAATATTATGCAACCATACAGAAGGACAAACATATGGACTTCGCAGCAACTTGGATGGATTTAAAGTCGATCATACTCAATGATCTATCACAGAAACAAAGAACAGAGTACCATATGTTCTCACTCATAAGCAGACCTTGAACAATTATAATACTATAAGAAAGGGATTGGCAGTAGTGGGAAACTGTCGGGGGGGGGGATTGGCAGTTGAGGGAAACTGCTAGGGGAGGGAGGGGCACACCTTATCAACAAGGGTACCTGCATAATCAATGTTTGTATACCTAACCCTGAATTGTACCCCACATCTTTATATTTATAATAAAAAAAAAAGTAAAAAAAAAGAGTCAGCTGAGGAAAAATTAGGTCCTCTCCAATATAATCAGATAATGGAATTATGAAAATAAAAAATGAAATAAACCTGCTTAAAATTCTTTTTTTTTTATAATCAGTACTTTTTATTATGATATTGTGGGGTACAGTTAAGGGTTAAAATTTTTAAAGATATAAATGAGAATAAAAAACTTGAGACAGCACAAGGTACTATAAAAAACACAAATCCAAAGAAGAACCTAATAAGCCTTCTACATATTAAGTATATTAATCAATGGAATAAAAAACTAAATGGATGATTTAAACAAAAACTTAATAAAAACTGAAGAAGAACTAGTTAACCAGCATATGAGCTGAAGAAAGTACCCAAGACACAGTACAGAGACAAGAAAATATTACAAAAATTTTAAGACATATGAAAAATAGAATAAGTTTGCCGTACATATAATTGGAATATTGAAAGAATAATATGGGGAGAAGGCAATATTCAAATAGTTAAGAGTAAAATTTTTCCAGAAATGCTTAAAGACATGAAACTTTAAATTTTGAAATCCAAGAAATCTGTTAGAATAAATACAAATAAAATTTCATCTAGACACATAACGAAATTGCCAAACTTTAAAGAAAAGATAAAATCTTTTAAAAAATCCAAGGATAGAAATAGGGATTACCTGCAAAAAGAATAATAGCAGATTTCTCAACAGCAGCAAAAGAACATAGACTCAAACTTCTACAGAGAATATTACTCCCTACGAATTATTATTTAGTAACCGGGATGTGGTAAAGCCATTTTCAGGAAGTAACCAGTCAACATTGGAGCATAAGGGAAGAGAATTCTCAAAAGTATCTTTTGTTGAATATTGGGAACTTGAAGAAAAGAACAAATAAAATAATTGTTGTGTTTGTAATGGAAAATTGCCGTTAGAGTAGCTTTAAAATTTTGTAAAAGTAATTTAGAAGACACAAAAACACAGACATTTAAAACTTAGGAATCAAAAAGTAAGAGTTATTCTAGGAAGAAATTTTACACAGAAAATGAAAAATAGTTATTGTATAAAATAATGGCTCAGCAGTGAACAATATTAGTCACAATAAGGTAAGCCCTAAATACTGATTTCTCAAAACTTTTTGTTTTGAAATATTCACAGAAAACAAGAATAATACAGAGTGATCCCATGTACCCTTTATCCAGTACCCTCAGTGGTTAGATTTTACATAATTTATAATATAATATCAATACCAGCAATTTGACACTGGTACTGTGTATGTGGTGTTATGCCATTTTATCATGTGTATAAATTTGGGTAACTACCACCACAATCAAGATACAGAACTATTTCATCCTTACAAAGATCTCCCTTGTGTTACCCATCCCCTTTGTCCTTACAACCAACTTCACCATATCCCTTGCAATCATTAATCTGCTTTCAATTTTTATAATTTTATCATTTTGTAAAAGTTGTATAAATAGATTCATGCAGTATATGACCTTTTGGGATTGTTTTTTTCACTAAGCATAATGCCCTTGAGATCCAAGTTGTTGTGTGTATCAATAGTTTATTCCTTTTTTTGCTGAGTAAACTATTCCATGAAACAGCTCACCATATCTGTTTAACTGTTCACCTATTAAGGAATATTATGGTTGTTTCCTGGTTTTAGCTATTACAAATTATGTTGTAAGTACATATTCGTACAGGTTTTTGTGTGAATGTAAATTTTTATTTCTCTGGGGTAAGTACCTAGAAGTAAAATTGCTGGCCCATGTGGTAGGTACATGTTTAGTTTTTTTAAGAAAATTATCCAACTATTTTCTGGGTGGCTGTATCATTTTACATTTTGTATTGCCACCAGCAATGCATGAGTGATTTTTTAAAAACTGAATTGTTTATCATTGTTTTGTTGAGTTGTAATAGTTATTTATATATACTGGGTACAAGATATTTATCAGATATGCAGCTTGCAAATATTTTCACAATTGTGTAGATTGTCTTTTCACTTTTCCGACTTTTCTAATAATTTAAAAGCATGTTTAATTTGGATAGAATCCAATTTGTCTGTTGTTTCTTTTGTTGCTCATCCCTTTGGTCTCATATCTAAGAATCCACTGCAAATCCAAGGTCATCAACATTTACCCCTTTTTTTTTCTTGTTTTTAACAGAGGGAATTTTTAGCCTTACTGTGACTTTTCAAAATATTTGGAATGTCTCTTCATCAACAAATAGGCTAGCTGTAGTCCATGTTCTTTCCCCCCCAAATCCTCCACAAATTAATACTGTTTACCAAGCATTTCATTCCAAAGCTGAGGTTCAATATGTAGTGTTTATGGAGAACTGAATAACGAAGAGGTAGTGAATCAATTTCTCACGTCACCATACTGCATATATATGAATCATTTTGCCTCAGCCCGTTGTAGAAATTTTTTTGCTTCATTATAAATTCTTCGGAAGAAAATTCTTAACCTTTAATTGAAAAAAAAACACAGATATTCAGCCCATTCATGTTTCATGGGTCCTATAGAATATTTTTTTAAAGAGAGTGAATGGAAAAGACCTGTGTTTCTTGTTTTGACAAGACAGGTGGAGATTTCTGTTTTATTAATAGTCACAAATTTTCACACCAAATGCACAGATAAACATGTCGAAGGAAAGCTTGCTTTTTATCAGTGAATAATAAAAAATGCTATGTTTAATTTATTTTGATGAAATAGTAATAAATCTGCTTATTTTCCATATTGTGATAAATTATGAGAGAGAAAGCAATGAAGAAGAAAAAGAAGAACATGAGGGGTAGAAACACAGACATATACTCAGACTTCATGGTGCATAAGAAGAAATATCAAGAAAAACAAAGGTGGGAACACATATTAGAAAAGAAAGAGAGGCAATTTACAAATATCCACATATATTCAGAAGGCCATATTTATGTTAACGTGCAAAAATGATAACCATACATATGTCTACACAGAGAAAGAGAGTGGCAACGAATACAGTGAAATATATAAAGCGAGTGCGAGATAGCAAGACAAATAATTTAAGACTGACAATGATGTAGTGTTCTTAGGTAAAAAAACAGAGCTTTACAGAGCAACATCCATATACTGTGACCCCTTAGCTTTGGCTGTTATGTCTGTTGTGTTTCACAGTACCAGGCATAAAGGTCATCTGTATCCTTGGCACTTGCTCCTTGGATCATTAGCCATCAGTGGAATGTCCAGAGGGGTTGCAAGTTCCCTACTCTACATTCCTTTCCCTTCTTTTTGAACCTTCCCCACAAAAACCAGATGCACAATGGTAATTTTCGAATAGCTTAGCAATTAGTCTTCAGCAGGAAGAAGCATTAAGTCCTTGGTAACGTGAGTGAGGAATGAGATGGCTATTTTAAGTAGTATTAGATGATTACCTGTTCTGGATATTCTTTAGTTTGTATAAATAAATTATTTTCTGAACCTGCAGAATGGATAAAAACACTTGCAAGCTGTGTATCTGATAAATATATATAACTTAGAATATACATTTTAAAAACCTTACAAATTGACAACAGCTAAAAACTAGTAGCTCGATTAGAATATTGGCCAAGGACTTGAATAGACATTTCTCCAAAGAAGATATATCAATAACCAACAAACACATTAAGAAATATTCAACATTATTAGTCATTTGAGAAATGCAAATCAAAACCACCATGAGATACCAATTCACACCCATGATTTAATTTTTAAAAATACAGAATAACAAGTGTTAGTGAGTATGTGAAGAAATTAGAACATTTGTACATTGCTGCTGGGAATATAAAATGTCTCAGCCACTGTGGAAAACATTTTGGCAGTTCCACAAAACCTTAAATGTAGGTTTAACAAAGACATAGCAGTTCCACTCATAGACATATACCCCAAAATATAGAAAACAGATACTCAAACAAATCTTTGTACATGAATGTTCATAGAAGCACTACTTGAAATAGCCAAAAAGTGGGAAAAAATGTTTACAAACAGATCAATGAATAAACACATTGTGGTATATATGTAACAATATATACTTAATATGTATATATAACATGTGTATGTAACACACACACATATATATATACAATGAAATAGTATTCAGCCATTAAAGGAATAAAGTACTGATGTATGCCACAATGTGAATAAACCTTCAAAACATTAAGGTAATTAAAAAAGAAAGACATAGAAGGGCATATATCCCATTTTTGTAAAATATACAGAATAAATAAATTCATAGAATCAGAATGCACAGTAGTGGTTGCCAGGGACAAGGCGCATGTGAAATGAAGAGTAACTACTTAATGGGTATACGGTTTAATTTTCGAATGATGGAAATGTTTTGGAACTAGATAGAAGTGTTGGTTATACAACATCATGAATATACAGTATGTTATTGATTTGTTCACTTTAAAGTGGTTAACTTTATGTTATATAAATTGTATTTCAATAAAAAATATTAGGAGGGTGTCAAAAATAAATTAATTAAAAAGTCTGTCCTGGGTTTAGCATATTTATTTGTTCTAATTACAAGACAGCATATTTGTCATCTAACTTAGCATGCAGTAAGGGTTCAATAATTTTGAATATACAGTTGTTAAATTAATGAGCAAATGATTTATTCTAGAATACCAGAAACAGACCCAAGTTAAGAATTTAATGCAGACTCTGAGTCAGAGCAAACTGACACAAAGATTCACCTGGGACGGAAAAAAATATCCACAGGTGAGAGCAAAAGTGAGAATGAAGAGAAGTCATTCAGTAAAATGTGCATTGCTTTACTAGACTCTAATCCCAATGGAGAAATCTTGAATGTAGTGAAAACACGTGCTTAAGAGTTATTCTTCCAAAGGGGTGAGGGAGCTGGGGTATTTATATACCAAATCCTTCTAGTCACTGGTTAAGAACTGATTCCAAGGGAGAGTTATTTTCCTCTCATTTCTAGCATATCATCTTGGCAAGAAAAAATTATCTTGTGTCCATAGTATGTCTAAAGTCATTAGGGGAAAAAACATGATCCTCACAGTTGAAAGCTAGGCCAGTGCTCACTGAAGTGATAAGGATGATTTGTTTTAAAGACACAGGTCTAAAAAAGAAATCCTACAATGGTTACCTCATAGGCAATAATTTAATTTGATGGGTCCAAGTTGTGTTTGTGGGGAAGGTTTGCTTCTCACGACTGTGACACAATTCTATTCTAATAAATTTTTCTTTTGTTAAACAGCATTGCTTTGTGCAATAATATAAAACATTAAAGTTATATGTGGAGTCTCTTTTAAAATAAAACAATTTTCAGTGATCCCTTGGAATAAATCTTGGCAACCTAAGTATTTCTCTAAGTCAGTAGTTATCATCATGGGACACTTTCAGTCTCAGAGAACATTTAACAATATCTTGAAAGATGTTTGTTTAACACATTGAATGGGGGAGAACAGCTACTGTCATCAAGTGGGTGAAGGCCAAAGATGCTGTTCAACATGCTACAATGCACAAGACAGCCTCTCACAGCAAAGAATTATTTCGTCCAACATGTCAGTAGTACCTGAGAAATCCTGCTCCAAACTAGAACTGTGATGTGAATTCTCTGTGATGATGCAGATACTTTATATCTGTGCTGTGCAGTACTGTAGCACTGTACTTTAAATATGGCTGGTGTGAATGTGGACCAGGTGTGATACTGCATACTAAAGAAATAAGTATAAATAAGCAATAGTCTTTGAAGTCAGAGTTCGTGGTCTAGTAGCAGAGACAGATTTTTAAAAATTATTATAATAGATTTCAGTAGTGTTGTAACAGAATATGAGGATTCAGACAATTAATACTTCTCTAAGGTAAATTTCCACCCTTAGCTTCAAACATTATAATATGTAAAAGCTGTATTCAATGCAAAAAAAAAAAGCTTTAACTTTTTTTCGTGTAACTCATTGCTTCATCTAATTTTATTCTTTTGTCAGAGAATACACATAAAAGACTGGAATCTGATGGGAAAATCTGCTTTGTTTAACAATCCTATTGAGTTTCTAAGAATATTTTACTAAGAAAATCTATTAAAGTATTGATACTTTCATAAAGGATAAGACAAATGGCACCACAGTCTCTTTAACATTTTAATCAAGCTTAAAATCAGTCTTGCATTTGAAACAAACTTGCCCAGAAAAATTGTTGAATAACTTAAGAAAAAAAAACTTAGCAAAAAAAATTGATGGGCCACCTAGGCTGTGAGAAAATTAAAATTCAAATCTAAAATATGGTTAGCCAATGTCACATCTTTCTTTGAAGCTTTAGTAACTCAATATTCCCAGTAGGATACCCAGTGATTCAAAGTGACACATACACTGTCAGCTTATTTTCCTTCCTGGTGTGCTAGTACAATTCGTATCCATAGAAATATGTGGGAAAACCTATTAGTCTTGAGTGCCAGAACCTACCAAAAGGAATATTTGTTACCTAAACAAATAAATTAATGATGGCATAAGATAAACAATCTTATTAAGTTACACTGGCCTAGAAAAGAAAAAATAGCCAGTTTACGAATTTAGAAAAGGAGAAAAACGAGATTGGCCATATAGCAACCAGTCAAATATTAATGTGCTTTATACACTCACTGAAAAACCATATTTGAAAAACAAATTTTCTTTTTAGAAGGATCCCAAATAATATAGAGATATTCCTTTTCTGGGATGTTTAATCCTTACTCCTCTACCCCACCCACTTGAATGTCAGATTAACTTTGTAACTTACTTTCAAAGAATAAAACATAGAAAAGTAGAAACAACTTTACAATGGAGGAGAAACCTGGCAGGCAACACCTAAACTAAGTGGTGAAGTATAGCATCACCAATGATAATAATATTCACACAATGCCCCTTCTGATATGATGTGATGAGGACACGTCATCTCTCTGGTATGCTTTTCCAAAACCCATGACCTCAGTCTAATCAGAAAAATACTTCAGTCAAAACTTAAGAGACACTCTATAATATACCTGACTAGTCCTCTTCAAAAGTATCAAGGCTATGAAGAATAAGAGGAAATTGAGAGACTGTTACAGACCAGAGGAGACCAAAAAACCCCACTAGGATCAAATGCAATTGATTCAAAATTGCATTCTGATTCAGAAAAAGGATGTTAGTGAAAAAACTGGTGAAATCTGAATACATTCTGTAGTTTTGTTAATAGTATTTTATCAATGTTTATTTGAATGTTTAAACATACCATTGTTATATAAGTTGCTATCATTAGTAGAAGTTGTATGCAAGGCACCTAGGTAAGTGTGAGATACATAGCAACCTTTTCTAAGTACGGTAATTAATGGAGCATATTTATGTTTGTATTTTATTAAAGGCTAATTTTCTAAAGATATAAAATTATGATTTCTATAAAAAAATAAAATGAATGTGTCAAACATTTTATTAAACCGTTAACTGATAAAGGAATTAGTAAGATCTTATAATTGGTTCAATAGAGAATCTTAAGAACAGATACATTTTGTATGTAACAATCAGGAATACTGATGTGAATTTTATAGTAGATGAAATACTACTCACTACCAATAGGGCAACAATCTGTTGCATTCCCTGGGACAAATGCACTTGCATCTCAATGAATAAGAATCCTTTGCATCACCATTAGCCTTTCCCTAAGTTGACTTTTAACTCCACAGAGTTGTAAAATAACCCAACAAAAGACTAAGGGACAGACCCTTAAAGAATCAGAAAACTCCTAAAGTTTTGTTAAACAATGTTTAGGATTCCATTAAAAAGATACACAGTAATCTATTAACCATTTCAAAGTCTTTCACATTTTCTTTTAACAGTTTGTATCAGTTTTATTTTATTTATTTATTTTTGAGTTGGTGATTTGAACCAAACTGAACCAATCAAAATGGAAATATTGGTTTGCATAAACTCAAACTAAACTCAATGCAAATACTAATGTTTTATTAAACCACACACCAGATAATAATTTGTTTTTGTTTGTTTTGTTTTCTTTATTTTCTAGTAGTATGAACAAGACAAACTACAATTTTAATTTTTTTGGGAAACATAAAAATGAAATCACAATGTCAATATATTCATAAAATTAAATAAAATCTGTATACTTTCAGATTGTATCCCTTGTTTTCTTTTTAGAAACCTCATTTTTTAAATTTCTAAGCTGTTTCAATAAGTGGTATCTCCTCATTACCTGGGTTTTGACAATGTCAGTCAGTGCCAACTTTTGCCAGAGTAGAGTCAGTAGAGTCCAGCAAGGAGTTGAACATACATACTGAAATGACCCCACACTACACCTCAGCAGTGGAACTGCCTGCTAAGGAAAGAAGATTAAATAGATCCAGGATCTTATAATATCCAAAATTTTCAGGATATAATAAAAAAAAAACCCACTCATCGACCAGGCTTTGTGGCTCATGCCTGTAATCCCAGCACTTTGGGGTGCCAAAGCAAGAGGATTGTAGAGCCCACGGGTTCAATGCCAGCCTAGGCAACATGGCAAGATCTTGTCTCTACAATAAATCAAAAAATTTGCTGGGCAATGGTGGTGTACATCTGTAGTTCCAGCTTGTTGGAAGGCTGAGGTGGAAGGATCACCTGAGCACAGCAGGTCGAGGCTGTAGTGGCCATGAGTAATCCAGTCTTTCTCTCTGGGAAAAAAAAGTGGGATGCAGTTAAAACAATATTGAGAAGAAAATGTATAGAACTAAAATCATTTGTTAGAAATTAGGAAATGTCTAAAATCAGTAATTTTAGTTCCTGTATCAATATACTAAAAAAAAAAAAAAAAACAAAGTAAGAGAAGAATAAACCTAAAGCAAGCATAAGGGAAGAGGTATAAAAGGTAAAACATAAAGCAATGAAATGGAAAACAGGAAAATAATAGAAACCATCAGTGAAGCAAAAAGCTGGTTCTTTGAGAAAAAAAGAAACTGGTAATATTAATAAACCCCTGGAACTACTGACAAAGATAAAAACAAGAGAAGAAAGAAATCACCAATATCCAACATGAAACAGAAGATGTAACTACGAATTCTGTAGCAATTACAGATAATAAGGGAATAATACACACATAAATTTGACAAGTTAAAGTATATAGACTACTTTTTTCAAAACACATAAAACTATCAAAACTCAACCAAGATGAAATAAACAACATACATAGTACTGTAACAATTTTAAAAATTAAATTTGTACTTAAAATTTTCTGAAAAAGAAAATTCAGAACCAGAGTTTTGTTGAATTTTGCCAAACATTTAATATAGTATTAGCACCATTTTATACACTTCTTTTTCAAAAAATAGGAGAGGCAAATACTTCCCTACTCATTTTATGAAACTAATGTTTCCCTGATACACCAGACGGTGCAAAAAAAGGCTATAAACAGATATCTCTCATAAACTTGGACAAAAATCTTCAACAAAAGATTAGCACATAGCATGCATCAAAGTATTAAAATGTTGTATACAATAATTAAATGGAATTTAGTATATAAGGCTGACTCCACATTTAAAAGGTGATTTTGGACGTCAACTTTCAAATTATAGGAAAAAAAACTTTATTTCTTTAAAGAAGAAAAAGTCATATGATTATATCAATTGATATAGAAGCATTTGATAACATCCAACATCCATTCATGATGAAAACTCTTAGAAAACTAACAATAGAAGGTAACTTTCACATTTTTATAAACAATATCTTTTTAAAAACTGCAGTTAGCATCATACTTTTAACAGTGAAAGACAATGTTTCCCCCCATGAGTAGTAATGGGAGAAGGATGCCCACTCTCATTGCTTTTATTAAAATATAGTTCTGGAAGTTCTAGACATTGAAATAAAGCAAGGAAATATGTAAAGCATAAAGACTGACAAGTAAAAAATAAAATTCTCTCCATTTGCAAATGACATGATTGTGTACAAAGGAAATACCAAGGATTCTACAAAAACAAAACAAAAAAAACTCTTAGAACTAAGAAGAGAGTTTAGCAAGATCCCAAGATACAAAATCAACACACCAAAGGCAATCACATCTTTACATTCAGATTCTCCTCAACTTATGATAGGTATATGTTTGGATAAACCGATCACATATTCAAAAAATTATAAATTTAACCATCATATGTCAGTGATTGTCTACATTAGAAATGAATATGTGAAAGGTGAAATTAAAAACATACACCATTTACAATCACTTCCCTAAAAAGGAAATACTTAGGTATAAATGTAACAAACATGTATAGGATCTATATGTAGAAAATTATAAAATACTGATGAAAGGAAACAAAAAAGACCTAAATACATGGATATACATAGTATGTTAATGGATTGGAAGAAAAAGCAGAGCAAGTGTGTTGAGTAAAAATTCTACTCAAACTGATGTATAGGTTTAATGTAATTTCTATCAAAATCAAGATCTTTTATAGACACAGACAAACACATTAAAATTTTTAAGAAAAAACACTGGTTATAGAATAGTTAAAACATACTTGAAAAAGCAAAATAAAGTGGGAGGACTCATTCTACCCAATATTTAGGTTTACAAATATAGTAACAAAAATCAATACAGTATGATGTTGAAAGGATAGATACATAGACCAATAAAAAAGTATAGATAATCCAAAACCAGACCCATGCAAATATGCCCAACTGATTTTTGACAAAGTTGCAAAAGTAATTTAATGGAGGAAGGCCAGCCTTTTCAACAAATGATGCTGCAGCAATTGGACATCCCTAGGCAAAGAAAAAAAAAAAAAAGAAAGAAAAGAAGAAAGAAAGAGAAAAAATATCACACTTTATAAAAAATTAACTCAAAATAGATTGTGTACTTAAATGTAAAACATAAAACTATAAAAATTTAGAAAAAATGGATAAAACCGTCAGGGATCTACGGATAGAATCGATGATGAAAACACGATACACAAAAGAAAAAATTGATCAATTGGACCTCACTGAAATTAAAAACTTTTGAACTGCAAAAGATCTTGTGAGGAGGATGGAAAGACAAGCTATACACTGACAGAAAATATTTTCAAACTATATGTCCAGCGAACGACTGTCATCTGGAATGTATATCAAACTCTCATGAATACAGAACAAAAAATCCAATTAGAAAATGGACAAAAGATATGAAGAGATATTTAACCAAATAGAATATACAGATGGTAAATAAGTACATAAAAAGATTGTCTGTCAAAAATATTAGTTATTAGAGAAATGCAAATTAAAATCTTAGGATATTGCTACATACTTATCAGAATGACTAAAGAAATATATAATTACAACACCAACTGCTGGCAAGGGTGTGGAAACATGGATTGTTCATACATTTCTGGTGGAAATGAAAATCATTCAGGCACTATAGCAAAGAGTTTACCAATTTTATATAAAATTAAACATGCAATGATCATACTCCCCAGCAGTTGCACTCTTGGGCATTTATCTTACATCTTGTACAAAACTGTTCATACCAACTTTATTTGTTATAGCCCCACTGGAAAGATCTCAGGTGGTCAACATGAATGGTTATACAAATTGTGGTACATCCATAACATGCCATACTAAGTAAGAAGGAATGATATATTTATGCACACAAAGGTTGCACACTACATTATTCCATTTATCTAACACTTTTGAAATGACAAAATTAAAGAATGGAGAAGAGATTAGTGATTGGCAAGAGTCTATGACGGGGGCGGGGAAGTGAGGTGGATGTGGCTCTAAAAGAGCAACACAGGAGGGATCCTTGTGGTATTAGATCTGTTCTTTATCTTGATTGTATCATGCCAATATCCTAGTTATAATATTGTACTATGATTTTGCAAAATTCTACCTTTGGGGAAACGGGGTCAGGTGTACATAGACTCGCTCAGTATTATTTCTCACAACTGCATGTGAATATACAATTATCTCAAAATTAAAAACGTACTTTCAAAAACCAAATAAAATAAAACCAATCTGAGAATTTTAGGACTTCGATAGTCATTTTATCTCACTTGCTATTTTACTGTTGAGAAAATTGAGGCATAAAAAGCTGAAGTGACTTGCTTTTGTACTTAAGTTAGTTCTCTCTTTTACTCAGTTATAAGATTCTCTACTACAGAAACTATATTTTGTATTCCCTTAACCCCTATATCACTTCAAGCAATATTGAGTATACGTTTACATTGTAACACTTGTTGTCTGAGTAAATAAGAAAGGTAGAAATCTATTTGTATATGCAAATATTGTGTTAATATGTTTCATTCTGATATAAATTTCCACATAGAAAGTATGAGAGAAGATCTGTTCAAATTATCTGACTTAAGACACTTAAAAAAAAGTTGATAATTTAGGGGGTTTTGATTGTTTTTAATTTTAATTATTTTTGAATAGGTGATTGTTTTTATGCTTCAGAAATCAAAAGTTATGACAAGGTCTACAGTGAAAATTATTTCCCCTACCTCTAATGCACAGTTTAATATATTCCCCTACCCACTACCAATCAGTGTTGCTAGCTATTTGTGTATACTTCTGGAGACATTTGTGAATCTTCAAGCAAATATACATAAGTTTGTGTATGTTTGTGGGTATGTTTATGTACATTTTCACACAAATGGTGGCATACTAAACACACTTGTTCTGAATCATACTTTTCTCTCTCAGCAATATATCTTGGACATTTCCTTGTATTAGTACATTACGAATGCGTTAGTTTCCTAGGATCGCCATAGCGAAGTACAATAAATTGTGTGGCTTAACCAAAAGAAGTCTGTTGTCTCACAATTCTAGAAGCTAAAAGTTCAAGATCAAGGTGTCAGCAGGGTTGGTTCCTTCTGAGAGCAGTGAGGGAGAATTTATTTTATGCCATTCCACTAGGTTTCCTAGGAATCTTTGGTGTTCCTTGTCTGGTAGATTTCTGCCTTAATCTTCACATAGTGTTCTCTCTATGTGTGTGTGTGTCCGTGTGCGTGTTTCCAATTTGACCATTTTGAGGACAGAGTCATAATGGATTAGGCCCCAACCAAATGACCTCATTTTAACTTGAATACCTCTGTAATGACCCTGTCTCCAAATAAGGTCATATTCTGAGGTACCAGGGTTTAGAATTTCAATATTTAAATTTGAGGGAGTTGGGACACAATTCAACCCATAACAAATAACTGTTCTTTTAATGGCTACATAGTGTTCCATTATGTGGATGTGTTGTGATTTATTTAAGCAGTGCTCTGAACAATTTATTGGTTTTCACTTTCATGTTTTGCCCTAATATTAGCATATGTTTCATAAAACAGAATTACAATATCTGAGGCTTACTGGGTTTTTTATTTAAACAGTGATTGTCATTGTAAACTTCAAGTGACGTGAAGGCAGGATATGTTAAGGGAAGAAAGAAAATATTTAAAGTTCATATGAAAAAATAAATACTTGAGAATAGCTCTAGAATGTATGAAAAAATAAATGTCACCGCATTAGTCATCAGGGAGGGGCTTACCTTAGCCAATATTAAACTTTCTATAATGCGGTTGTAATCCAACTGGTATAGTATTAGCACGAAAAGAGACAAATACATCACTGAAACAAAACTGGGAGTACAGAAGCAGATCAAATTTGGTGGGGAAGCATTATATGGCAAAAGTGTTATTTTAATTCAATGAAAAAAGTTTTTGTGTTCGTTAAATGGTTCTGGTAGTCTTTGCAATCCACCTTGGGTAGCAGATTGTTTCCTACTTCTTGCAATATAAAAATAAATTTCAATACCGCATGTTCTCACTCATAAATGAGCTCTAAACATTGGGCCCAAGAGCACAAAGGTGGAAACAACTGTCACTGGGCACTACTAGCACGAAAAAGGCAGGAGGGGAGAAAAGGGGCACACAACCACCCTTTGGGTACCATGTCCACTGCCAGGGAAAAAGAGAGCTTGCTAGAAGCCCATACCTCACCTGCATGCAGCTTACTTATGTAGCAAATTCTTACATGTACCCTGTAACTCTAAAATAAAAATTAATAATTAAAAAAAATAAAATTAAAATAAATTTCAAGTACATTAAAATTTTAAACATCCAAGCAAAAACCCTGGATATAAGGAAGGCCTTTTCTAAATAAGATAGGAAACCCAAAAGCTATTAGGAAAAGACAGAACTGTTTACTACATAACAAATAACAGAAAACAAAGTCAAAAGAATAATGATAGGTTAAGTAGGTATATTTACAACATACGCAACATAAAAAGATGTATACCGCTAGTACAAAATACCTTTTACAAATTAATTTTTTTAAAAAACAACAACAACCCGGTACAAATCTGGTCAAAATTTGGCAACACTTGATTCACAAAAAAGATACCCAGATAGCTGGAAGAACAAAACTATGAAAAGATGCTTAACTTCATAGTAGTCAGGGATATGAAAATAAAGGAACAAGACACTATCTCTACCCAACAGCTGAGCAAAAATTAAGAAAGCTGTCTTCTAATGGCAAAGCACACTCTCAGATATTGCTGGTGGATCATAAATCACTATGGTGTTTGAGGAAAGACATGTAGTATTATCTATTACAATTTAAAATTTAAATTCATCTCATTCTGAGAAAGAATTCTACAGAACTGGAAAGTACCAATATGAAAGGATATATGTAACGGATGTTTATTGCAGTGTTGTTGTAGTGGTCAAAAACTAAAATTAAAGCAAATACCCATAAATGGGGAAAGTATTGAATTGTGTGGGCTTTACAGAACAAATTATTATTCATTCTAGTTAGTTTTGTGTTTGCTGTCCTTAAGTGATAGCAATGATATCTTTTTAACAAACAAAATAGGTTTCAATAAAAATAACATTTTATGTTAAAAAAAATTAACCTTATGGGATTGCATGGCCATAGGGGAAGGATGGAAAGATATAGAGCAAGTTATTCGTATTTTTTACCTTAAATGATCACAGGTGAGAAAGTGAAAGTAAGACAAGGAAAAAAAGAATGCGTCAAATTGTACAAAAAGTGAAAAAGTGGAATGTAAATATTACTGCAAACATATAACCACTGAATACGTGCATTGCTAAGGACTATAAGTTAATATGGAAACTAAATATGATGATTTTATTGAGGACATTTTTGTCTTCAAATATTGTTGCTTTAATATGAGGGGGGACTAAAAAACAGAATTTATTTATTAAAAATGTGTATTGATTCTTACATGTTTAAACGTCAGTCACTTTAAAAGTATTCTCCATTTGACTTCTCAAACACAAAAAGTAGATCCACCATTTGATACATCAATCCCACTTCTAGTTAACTACCCGAAAGAACAGAGGTCATTATATTAGAAAGACAACTGCACCTGCATGGTCATCGCAGCACAATTCACAATTACAAGGATGTGAAATCAACCCAAATGCCCGTCAACTAATCAGTGGATAGTTGAAATTTTGGTATATATACACGATGGAATACTATTTAGCTATCAAAAAGAATAAAAACAGCGTCAGTGCCGGGCTCGGTAACTCAGCCTGTAATCCCGTGTTTTGGGAGCCCAAGGTGAGTGAATTGCCTGAGCCCGCGGGTTCGAGACCCACCTGGGCAACTTGGCGAGACCTCATCTCCACAATAAATCAAAAAATTAGCCGGGCGTGGTAGCGCACGCCTGTAGTTCCAGCTACTTGGAAGGCTGAGGCGGAAGGATCGCCGGAGCCCAGCAGGTCGAGGCTGAGGTGACCGCTGCACACCGGTCTGGGCAACAGAGTGAAACTCCAACTCAAAACAAACAACAACAACAAACAACAACAACAACAAAAAAAAAACAGCGTCATTTGCAGCAACTTGGGTGGGAATGACGAACAGCATCCTAAGTGAACTAAGGAACAGAAAACCAAACACCGCATGTTCTCACTTATAAATGGGAACAAAACTAAGAACATGCAAAGACATAGAGAATGGTATAATGGACACTGGAGTCTCAGAAGGGGAAGGGGAAAGAGAAAGGGGTGGAAGATCAAAAAATCACTCATCGGGTATAATGTATTTGTATCTTCCAAAGCTATCGAAATCACACACACACAATAAAGTACTCTCCGTTTGATGCTGAAATGCCCAGAACTCGATCCGAGAGACCACCAAGAGCCAATTCCGATGAAATTTCAAGAGGGTCTTTATTTGCAAGCTCGAGCCTGGACCTCAGTTGTCAGCCGACGCAGCAGAGAGCAAGCAAGGGCCCCGACCTCCCTAAGCAGCCAGCTTTTATTGTGGTTACAAGGGGAAGAGGCTTGGGTGGGGGATTTCCAGACTTGTCATCGTTTGATTGGATGGCAACCTCTGGTGGTCAGCACACAGGTAGAGAGAGGATTGGCCTGTTCTTACGCAAGCTAACCACAGCCCATCTGCTGAGGAAAGGGCAGGGACATCTGGAAATTCCCCCTGGTACTTCATCGGTTGTTGCTAGTGGGGAGTGCAGCAAAGGGAAAGGGTTGGGGCCCGTG
>CAUYQG010074997.1:0-34294 GCA_963574415.1 Tarsius wallacei | reverse complement strand
CACGCCCGGCTAATTTTTTGATTTATTGTAGAGATGAGGTCTTGCTTGCCCAGGCGGGTCTCGAACCCGCGGGCTCAGGCAATCCACTCACCTCAGCCTCCCAAAGGCACGGGATTACAGGCTGAGCCACCGAGCCTGGCTTAACTGCTTTTTTGAGTACTTTAGAGATGTGGGTATCTTGAAAAATAGCTGTGACCATCATGCATTTTTATAGATTCTATTACTAAAAACAGATTTTAAAATAAAAAAGAGTTCAGATTTTATAATTTCTAGGTTTTATCTGTATGTATTTTTCTATCAGAACAGTTTCATGTGCCAAATTTAGATACACAAGTGAAAATGTAAAGGACTTTTTTTTTTTAAAAAGCGACAAGGTCTCACTCTATAGCCCAGGCTGGAGTATAGTAGCATAATTATATGTCACTGCATCCTTGAACTCCTGGGTTCAAGTGGTCCTCCTACCTCAGCCTCCCAAGTAGCTGGGACTACAAGCATGCTGCACTGCCACACCCAGTGATGTTTTATTTTTTTTTTTTTTGTAGAAACAAGGTCTTGCTTGGTATGTTGCTCACACTGGTCTTGGACTCCTCAAGTGCTGGGATTACAGGTGTGAGCCACTGCACCTGGCAAGGAACAATTTTATATTTGTGTTTGCTCAAATAGAGTAACTCTGGTTATCTACTAATTTAAAGTTGTATCAAGAAAAGACTAACTCTTTTTCATGTTTGTTTGCTATACATTATGTAGATTTAGCACATTTCTATCTATATCTCTTAAACAGAGGACAATGCATTTGTATAAAAGCACAGTTTCCTTGCTGGAGTATATTTCTTATATTAATATGTGTATAAGGCATTTTATCTGAAGGTTAATTAGCTTTCAAGCATATTGTTTTCTCATCTCTCTGCTTAACGCATTGGTAGAAATCTAAGTATTTAGCCAGAATTATTTTTATTTTATACAACAATTGCACATAAAATGTTTATTATAGCCAAAGTACTGTTGTAAGTCTTTTACAAAGACCAACTAATTTAATTCTTAAAACAGTCCTCAGAGGTTGGTGCTATTATTATCCCAATTTTCTGGTGAGGAAACCTCTGAGAGATGGAGGAACTCATTGGAGGTGACAGAGTCTTGAGTAAACCCAGCACTAGCCCCGGAGTCCATGGTCTATACCACTGTTACATAAGTCGTAATTCACACCCAGACGGTCACTCTGTGTCAACATAAGACTGTCATAGCTCCTTCAGGTTTGCCTCAACCATGATGGATATTAATGGGCTTGTGAAGTAACCATGAGATCCAGTACTCCACCTGCATTTCTATAGTTCTGTTTTGGTGACTTGTAGAAAATTTGGGAAGGAGGCTGGTAATCAGAATCAGCTTTCCAGCAGTGTCTGGGTCTCCTGTAGGATATGTCATTATCACGAGGATTTCCTACATACCTAGGATTAGCCCTTTGCACTCGGAGACATCTCGCGGATCACCTACCAGCAACTTGACCACACTTTTTTACGAAAGAGTGAAAAACGAGTCACTTCATATTAAGTAGTATAGCATTGGAACCAATTATTTTATTGCAATGATATTTGACTTATAATGGAATTTTGGATATTGAGGAACTTATTTATGACAAAAAAAATGAATGTTTTATATCTTAGTGAGATGAGAAAGCAATGTGCTTAAAAGCTAATTAAACTTCAAATAAAATGTCTTATACACATTTTAATGTAAGAAATATACTCCAGCAAGGAAACTGTGCTTTTATACAAATACATTATCCTCTGCTTAATAGATATAGAAAGAAATGTGCTAAATCTACCTAATGTATAGCAAACAAACATGAAAAAAGGTTAGTCTTTTCTTGATACGACTTTAAATTAGTAGATACCCATAGTTTACTCTATTTGATCAAACACAAATATAAAATTGTTACTTGCTGGGTGCAGTGGCTCACACCTGTAATGACTGTGTGAAACAGTCACTGACCTGCATTGCAAGTTCATTAATACATGTCATGCAATAGTAATTTGTTTTACGTCTTCCCCCTGGTGTTTTTCTATTCTAGCAGACAATGAAGTCTCATTTTCTTCCTCCCACATTAATAATATGCAAATTATTGTCCAGTCTGTTGTTCGAAGATTATGTGGAAGGATGCACTCGTGATTCCTTAAAAACCACTTCTCCAATGATAGAACAGAAGCTTGACAAATTTCAAATGAGACATAGGTTTTAAAGAAAACATACATTTAAAAAAGTGTTTGTACTTGCATAAGTTTGTCCTGTGTAATCAACAGCAATCTCTTTATGTCCCCTGAGGGACATATTTATGACATTTTTGCTAGATTTATGATGTCCCTCAGAGGGGACATCCAAGTGCAAAGGGTTATGTCTTACTTTTTTTTGCAGTTGTGTAAACTCTAAAATCATACATCCAGTATCTTTGTTGACACCAACATAGGTTTCACTTTCTACATATAGCATTAACGTGCTTTATTCATTATATTTTACGTAGAAGTAACTGCACTGTTCTGATGGGAAAGAAAAACTGCTTTAAATTCAAGCCATTTCTTCTCTTAAGTTGAAAAAAAAAATTCTCCCAGAGAAAAAGCCTTTTGCCAGTAGGGTTCTGTAGCTTGTGGGATGTGCTAGAAAAAGGTACATAAACATGTGAAGCACATTAATGAAAGAATAGTCCTTTTTAGGCTGTGTGTGAAAAGCCAGATTTCTTTTTCATGCTGTATAGAAAGTATTTTAGATTTTGTACACATTTGCTTTTTTCCATTTTGAGATGGTTGCTCTGTGTCTTCTTCCCAAAGTTATTTAAAATGAGAGTACTTCTGTGGAATGTAAATATTGAGGCCGATGTCTAAAGGTCGTTTTTAAAATTTAAAACATCTGCACTCCTTCATACTTAAATATTCATTGAACAGAAGTTGGGTAAGTTATATAAGCTGATGAGGAGTGCTGACCTGGAGTAGACCCTACTCTGTGATACCAACACAGATTTGGAGGACGCGTGGCAAGGTTAGCACCCACTGGGTAAGTGTTCCCAGCTGGGGACAGACATCAGGGGTTTACTCATTCCTCTATAACTTGTGTCTTTAAAATGAGTAACTTATGCAGATGCCTTTTTTTGACTTTCCCTGTAACACCACATATGTAAACTTGTGTTGTTGGGAACTTCTGGGAAAGGCTTGTTTAGGGAAATGGCTCAGGAGGACAGAAATTGAACTAGTCTGTACTACATAGAAACTGTACTGTGTGGCTTCTTTGTCTCTGGATTCAATTCATTGGACCCAGAAGAAGTTCCAGTGAGAGAGCATCCCCTTGGTCATCGACTTTGGGCCTTCTGCCTTGGTTCATCCATCTTAATGATTCTCTTTCTAAATCCCTTTGTGAGTTGGTATTAATCGTAATCTTGCTGAGCAGAGAGTTGTGGTTTAAGATGGCTCTGATATCACACATTGGTTAGTTTTCTGTGTTATTTTGCTTCCTTTTAAAATGGGATTATAGCATAAAGAGGCCAATGTAAGAAATATTGTTGAGGGAGAACAAGTATGTCATTGAAATTAAGTCACTTGGGAGAGTAGATAAAAGCAGATGTAGGCAGGCCATATAAATTAAAGGATAGTGCATGCCATGCACTGTCCAAGAGGAAGGAAGACTTACAGCTGTCAGTAGGATCTGCTGCCAGGTAGAGATCTCACCTTTCTAATCTTGTGCTTTAGTTCTTGGCTCTGTGCCTGATGTGCATCAGTATGTGTTTTTTTGAAGAGCTCAAAGATGGAGTAACTACCAGATGAGATGCTGAGAGTAAGTTTTAAATAGGAGGGAAAGGGAATGATAAGTTACAAATACTAAGGATCTAGAAGAAACCAAGAGGAGTAGGAGGCAAATAATTTTTAAAAAGACAAGAAAAAGAAAACAATGCAAACATACCCATTTAACTTTGATGAAAAGGCATTTGATTAAAAACTAAATGTAGTAAACTAGTAGTGTGCATTCTATATTAAGCTGCTTTATACTAGTAAATATTAAAGTAAAACCTACTGTCTTAACCTTAAAAATTACTGGACTTTTGATGTGTTCTTGTCTAGACTAACTGAACTTTCTTTTACTTTGATTTGAAGTTTGTATTGGATAAACTCTAGATTCTTTTGGTATCTTAATAATCAGACACCGAGTTTTTTCACTAGTTAAAAATAACAGTAATTGAAGTTTCCTGTTGAATATTTCACTATTAAGATTTATTATTATAAGTAAGTTAACTGATTCACTGTGCACACATAGGAATCTGTTTGCATAATTAAAGACTGTCATGTGAGTGTTCTTAAATTGAAGAGCTAATTGATTAAACGGTGGAAATATTCTAATTGGAGCATGCTTAGAAAACATTTCATAGGAAGATGGATCAGGTAAAGGTTTGTGAACAAGAAGTCATGAATACCTTCTAGATATGAATGCAAGGGATTAAATAATCACGTAAGACTTATGTGTCACACTTGTGTGTCTTTGTGTGGATCTGGAACAGCTAAGTTGTTGCTTCAACTAACAGACATGAATACATGAGTTATGTAATCTTACGCAACCAGAAGTTTTTTCCCAAATGAAATTCTGATTTCTCTTTCTCTTCTTATAGCACCTTACTGCACGCGAGTTGACAGTCAAAACTCAGGTCAGCACACAAGAGGCTTCATGGTTGTTCTCTGTCCTGCTTTCCACTTATCCCCACCTCATCTTTTGACATATGCTTCCCTTCTCCCCCACTTTCCTCAGGTTTCTTGTAGAGAATAACCTGTATTCCTTAAATATGTTATAATATTTCCTGCCTCATTTGCTTTGCCCATGCTGATCTTTCTGCCTAGAAATCCCTGTAGCTGACATTATGAAACTCTTAAAAATATAACTTGAAAATTATTCGATGGTGCCTTTGGCATCATGCCATATGTATTAAAGTAATAAACAGTTGAAACTTATTCTCCGCCTCTGAAAACAATGGGTCAGAGTATAGAAGTGAGTCAGTCATATCTTCCTTCAACAGTGTTCACTGAGCTTCTGCTCTTGGTTACCATGCATTGCTCTTGAACCTGGAGGTGTAAGAGTGAGCAGGACAGACACATCTCGGCCACCAGGAAGCCTTTACATGAGTAGAAATGGCAGGTGGATAATAAACATGCATAGTATAGTGGTCAGATTGAAATATGAGAGAGGTAAACCAAAGCAAGGAAAGGGAGAAGCGAGGTGGGAAGTGAGGTTTGATAGAATGGTCAGGGAAGGCATTTCTGAGGTGACGATTGAATGTAGATCTGAAAGGAGAGAAGGAGCCAACCATGGGACTCTAAGGAGGAAGGATGTTTCAGGAAGAGGGTACAGCAGCCTTGGGTACAGAGGGCTTAATGTTCTTAAGTAACAGGAAGGAGCTCAGGGCGGCTGGAGTGCAGTGAGCGAGGGACTAGGTTAGAGAGATCATACCTTGCCCTTTCACGGTGAAGGTGTAGCATTTTATTCCAAGTCAGAAGCTGTTTGAAGTTTTGAGCAGGACAGCGATAACTTTTAAAAACTCTGACTATTGTATAGAGTGTAGACTGGGGCAGGGAAGGGTTAGAGAATAGAGCAGGAAACACCAGGTAGGAGACTTTTGTGACCTTCTAGGTGAGATGTGGTGGTAGCTTGGACTGGGAGGGCAGCAGGGGAGCTGCTGAGAAGTAGTGGAATTGGAGATGTTCAGAAAGTGGAGCCAGGAGAACTAGCTGTTGGAGTGTATATCGGGTATCAGCACAACCAGGGATTTCCAGGGTTTTGAACAGAGAAACCGAGTGAGTTACAAGGTAGGGTCCTATTAGAAAGGAGACATTTTGGGAGGCGGAACAAGGTTTTGAGAGGTTATGGAAGCAGGAATGTGGTCTTGAACTAAAGTGTGAGATTCCTATGAGATATCTGAAAGGAGTTGTCACATGAGCACTTGGATGTGTGGGCCTGAGGATGAAGGAAAGGTAGGTAGGACCTGGAGACATAACATTGGGAGCTGTCAATGTACTGATGGCATTTAGGCCATAGGCGAGGATAAGATCACCTAAAGAATGAATAAAGAGAGATGAAAAGAGGGCCAAGGTCCTGGTCCTGGGACACCCCGATGTTTAGAGGCTGGGGAGAGAAGGAGTTCCAGCAAGGGATTCCGGTGAAGTAGGACAAGCCAGTGAACTAGGAAGAAGATGAGGGGTGTGTGCTACTTGGAGTCAGAGTGAACAGCTTCTGGAAGGCGAAGGTGACCTGTCATGTCAGAAGTTCAGGTGAGGTCTGGGAATTGCCCGCTGGTACTGGTGTTGAGGAGGCCATTGCTGATCTTTAGTGAATGGAGAGGACAGAAACCTGATTAAAATGGGTTTAAGAATGAATGGAAAGATGAAGTGGAACCTGTTGGGATCAATTCCGCTTTTTGACGAATTTTGGTATAAAGAAGAAATGGAGCTGTAGCTGGGAGGGGTCAGGGATGAAGGGAGATTTAAGGTAGAAGATAACTTTGGGTGAAATGACAGTTTTATTTCCCCTTTGTCTCTCTTGCTCTCCCCCCTCCCCTTTTTGTTAAAAAGAGGACATGCTTTATTTGATGACATCTTTGCCTTTAATATTTGCACTGCCTATAAATCTGAGAAAATGGTCATTGAAATAGTTGGAGTTTATGGAGTTCTGTAGCTAAAAAATCTTTGATAAGGTGTCAGATTTCAGTGCAGTTACAATGTGCTTTCAGTCTTTGAACTGATGTGAAGCTGAACTACCCTGTGTGAGATTTTCTATACACCTAGAAATAATTTCAGAATAAAAAATGTAGAGAAGAATTCTAGGTCTAAAGCAAAGTTGGTGAAAATGACAGTATTCTGATTATTTTGGAATAGCTAACGAGGATTAAAAGAATCAGTCATTTTCCCAAGTAATTATTTCTGCTTAAAAAGAGGTGTTACATGGGCATGTCAATTGTAAAAAAGAAAAGTACTTAAGTGCTAGAAAAAAATTAGCTGATACATGCTTTGTGACATTTGTTCTAATAGGTAGGGTTAGTTTTCATCTAAAGTAATTGCTCACACAACTGGGCTTACATTTCAGTGTGTGCTAGGGAGATATCTTGGAGAAGCAGACTTCAGAAGACTTCTGGGGTAGTGATATTTCATTTGTGCTTAGATATGCTATTCTTTCACTACTTTTTATTAGTGTTCATATGATCATTTCAATTTAGTGCTAATTGCAGTGCTAGCATAATAATTATTTCTGTCTATAAATGACTTTACCTGTTAAAATATAGTCTCTTTTTTATAGTACATTATGCCGTTGTACCTAAAGGTAAGATACTTTTGTAAATAAGGGAATGAGCAGAATGATGGTGGGCTTTTCCAAGTGAGATTTAGCACATACTTAGGTATGTGCATTATGGGTGATTCACCAGATTTTGATAAGAAAACGAATATGAAAGTGTAAACTGAGGTGAGGTGGGCTGGTGCCGGTACCATAGGAATAGTGTAAGATTATAACCAAGTAAGAAGTAGGAAGAAGTAAAGTTTATTATTCACCTTTTACAGATTGGAAAGGGGGCTGACACTCAGAGTCAAGTGTGGCATCGAAGGGTCAAGAACTCCTTGTATTTAAGGGCCTCTGGGGTAAGAGGGGTTTGGGCCCTGAGGAGTCTGGACCAAAAGGAATGTCCAGGGCTGTGGGTCTTTGATCTTGATTGTAGCCACTTGAGTCTTAGGTCTTGACATTGCCAGACGTTAGCATCTCATGCCTTCAGGTGTGGGATAGATGGGAGAAGACAAGGGAAGGGGTTTTGCCTGAAAGAGGCCTGTCATACACTTCCAGTCCACAAGCTCTTTAGCAAAAAAGTAGTCTTATTATCATTTCTGTGACTTCAGCCAGCCAAGGGACCTGCACATTTCTTAGAGATTATTATGCTAAACCATGAATTGAATGGTTGGGCTGTCCTTATCTTGCATCTGATGGATATTTGCTGAGGGGATGGGGTAGGCTGCCAGCTTGATCTGCAGTAAAATGTCTGAAGGCTTCCTAAAACCTGCTTATTGGAAATTTATGTATCTATGTCTCACCTGTGCTGGATTCAAAGCGTGTCAGTCTAAGCAAAAATGGTTATACTGAGGCAAAATGTGAACTAAGTTTATTCTAAGTTTCTTGGGGTCCCTCCTTTCATATCCCACCTCTTGGCTTTTTCAAAAATACTCTTAATTGTAACTAGGGATTGGGGATAGATGCCAGACTTCTGTGTCTGCTTCCTGCTGAGTGGGGATTGTAGAGCTGTCCCTACCTGCTAGAGCAAGAGGGGATGAGAGGACAGAAAGGAGCCCATGGGGCTAAGTATCTTTGGTACCTGTATACAAAGCTCTGTGTACAAGCATGTACTGTTAGAATCAATACTACTATATTAAAGGCCTTTATAGCTGCTGTTATGGTATATTGAGGCTTTGATGTCTGGTAAATTGTATTTATAGTTACACCACTATGCTTGACACTTACTACAGGAGTCCAGGCAGTTTCCGCTGTTGAACCGGTGAATTTTTGAGTCCATATGTGGATGTCCCCGCAGCGTGTCTTTAAGTTTCTTTGGGTCTTCTGTGATAAGAATTTATAGTTATAAGGGGTTTTGTTAATAATGGCTTTAACAAGGAAATATGGCTACTTTGACAAAGTCTGGAGAAGAAAAAATTGAAAACATTAGAGACATATAGTTAGGTTGTAGCTTAAATTGTAGGAAATAATAATGAACAAGAGAATTTAAAACAGGTAGATGTTGACAAGAGAAAACTGTTCCTTTTGTTTTTATAATAGGTCTGATATACTTTTACAATGATTGATATGCTAGAGGGTGAAGCCCAAGTAACCTCTACTCCAGAGATGAGAGATTGACATCTCTCCGCTTTTGATGAGAGGAGTGAGATGGTATTGGCCCTCTGACAGGGAAATAGTACCTTAAAGTTAACAAAAATAATTAGTAATACCCCTCCTGCTCTGGGAGCTTTTCTGTTCTTGCAATAAATCCTGCTTTCTAAAGAAAAAAAAATTCTACTACTAATCATTAGTAATACTTTAAACAAAAAGTTATTTTGTTATCCATCCTATGTTGGATTAGTAATCCTTGTGCCTGAAAGATTTTAAAGTCATTACCAATTTGGCACTGAAAAACACTGTAGTTGATCACAAACTGCTGTGAGTGAAATCAATCTACCTGGTCTGTAGGCAGCTTCTGAGGGTGTGGGGTAGATGTCGTTTCTTGAGGCTTTTGTTTCTTACCCCACCCTAGAGAGACTGAATTGAGAACTTGTAGAGTTTAAGTATTAAAGGTTCTAAAAGCATAATGTTATAGCACAAGATTACAGTAGTTATTGCAGAAGTTATTTATTTAGCCAAAGTGATGGTCCAAAGAGTTTTGTTTTTTAAAAGGAAAAAAAACACCAACACCATTTTTTCTAACAAAGATGGTCGGGTGGGGGGTGATGGCTGACTGAATTTGTCTCTTCTTCCTCGCCTCTGTTGTTTATAAGGACATTTTTTGGGAGATTGTTAATTAAGTGTCTCATGTTTTGGTCTCTGATTGGCATTTTGGCCTTGCATTAGTGTAAGTGGTATTCATGGTAAATTTATAGAACATTGTTGTATCCTTGTTCATCTCTTCTCCTGGCGCTTGCTACTCACTACATATTCCTTCCTTATCTACGAGGCTTCATGTTGGAACCATGGGTTCTCAGGTCTGACTTGCTCTTACACTGCAGCTTTGTATTTACAGAGGGGAAGCATGATCGTAAGAAAGGGAAGGAAGTCCACAGAGACAGATGGAGGTGAGGCGGTGTGCTAAGCCTTTTCATTAAAGCCTATGTCACACTGTAAATGGCACCGTCTCCCTTCAACCAACGGAAATATCAAGAAGGCCTGCGGCTCCTACAGCTGTTTAAAAAGTGTTTGAATTTCACAGAATGGCCCCAAAGCAAAGTTCAGTTGCAATAGTACAGAAATAAGGATACTGGAGGAAAATCAGTAGGAACTGATGGAATTAAGGAGTGACCGAGAAAATGAGTCTGACAGCCCACCGCTGAAATCGAAGGAAGTGCCAGGCTGATCTAACCCAGAGAAACAAGACAAGCACCACCAGATCTCCTGCAGAAACATGGGCCTCAGGATAAAGGGGTGCCTGTGGTGCCTAAAAGCTTAGTGCCTGATCTTTCCTAAATGTATTTATACTTATCACCGGCTTGTAATAGCCCTTGCTTTCCTGAGCACTGCTCTAAGCAAGCAGTTTATATACCATGTAGCCTCACAACAACCCACATAAGTATGGGAACTATTAATAGTATTACCATAAGATACACATTTTGCCCAAGGCCTGGATCAGGAACCCAGGTTTGTCTGATTCTTGAGCTTATATTCTTCTCCATCTAGCTGGTCTGCATCTGAATTTATGTTGAAGTTGGTGCTCCTGTGTACCTGTTTCTTTGTTTTTCCTTTTTTTTTTTTTTTTAGTAGCAGTCTCACTCTGTTGTCCAGGCTGAAGTGCATTGCACACTCATGGCCACTGCAACCTTGACCTGCTGGGCTCAGGTGATCCTTCCTCCTCAGCTTTCCAAGGCATGTGCCACCATGTTTGGCTAGTTTTTAAATTTATTGTAGAAATGAGGGCTCACCAAGTTGTCCAGGTTGGTCTCGAACCCATGGACTCAGGTAATCCTCTTGCCTTGGCCTCCCAAAGTGCTGGGATTACCGGTGTGAGCCACCATGCCTGGCATACCTGTTTCTGTAGTTTCATTCATCTGTGAATCTATCTTTTCTGCACATTGCACCTGTTGTATCCCTTAGGGCTCTGAGTTAAATAACCTTGTTGTGTGTGACAGGAAATACCTAAACTAAGGTGGATCTATGCCGTGTGGTCATTCCTTGAAATCAGGTGGTTCTGTTGGTGTAGTAGTTACTACATGCCCTTAGAAGCAACAATTATGGCAGTGTCAGTCAGGAAGTAGCTTTATGTTCTATATGAGCTGAATCTTTCTTACATGACTAAGAGAAACAGTGATTATTGAGGGAATCAGGTACTTCAGGGGAGGATTGATAAAACTAAGTTAATTGATTTGGCCTTTGTATTTTAACAAGTAAAACTTCACCTTTCCTAAATTAAAATCAACATTGGGGAGAGGAACAGAGAAGAAAAGATGGTCTCCAATTCCTCATTACTAGCTGTTGCAACAATTCTCAAAGCTACAGTGTTCTTAAAGAAGATGACAAGAGTGTGTGGTTGCCTGGTCTAGGTAAAACATGTGTTGGAGCCATATGGGCAGAAAGTGTACTTGGAGACACTGGAGTCCATCCAAGTCACCTTTGACCAGAGCAGAGAAAAGAACCCTCCTCATCCATGAGGGTTCAAGTCTTAGAAACTGTTTAAATCTTCTAGACTGTGCTCCTATGATGCTACAAAGGTTCTTTGTCAAGTTATCAAATTACATCCAGATATAGATAATAATTCTTGTGCTAAGAGTGATCATTGCTAGTCTCTTTGGATGTACCTGCCTCTCCCCTCATCCCTTGCTACCTCAGCAGCTAACCTACTGGATTTTTTTGTGACTCTAATTTTCAGAATTAGATTGCCTCAAGGGAAAGCCTGCCAGTTTTGCTTGATCCATTATTTTGAGACCTCTCTCAGCCTGAACCCCTTTAGTGTTTTCTGTTGCCTTCTCTATGGCAATTATTTCCTGTATTATATTTATTTGTATAAGTATCTGTGAGAGCAGCAGTTGTGCCTCATTCATCTTTATACCCCCTATAGTGCTTAATGCAAAGCTCAATGAATGGTTGATAAGTAAATAGAACATGGAAAAAAAATCTTTTAGTAGTGAAACACAGAAAATGTAGTTTACTTTACAGTGTCTTCTTAGCACTTTCTTTATATATTCCACAAATCTCTAGTGCACTTTTGCGGCTTTTCCAAAAATTCCCTCGATATTACTTCTTTAATTTTTAATAACCCTTTTTCCTTCATGGCCAGAAGTCTTTTTTTTTTTTTTTTTTTTTTTGAGTTGGAGTCTCATTCCGTCATCTAGGCTGGAGTGTAGTGGCACTCTCACGGCCACCCCAGCATCGACCTGCTAGGCTCCAGCAATCCTTCTGCCTCAGCCTTCCAAGTAGCTGGAACTACAGGTGTGTGTGCTTCCACCCTCGGCCAATTTTTGATTTATTGTATAGACGAGGTCTTGCCAAGTTGCTCAGGCCATCCACTCGCCCTGTCTTCCCAAAGTGCTGGGATTACAGGCTGAGCCACCGAGCCCAACCCAGAAGTCTTTAAAGGACAGGATTGGTACAATAAATCACTTTCACTTTCATAATTTTTGTGATATTTCTTGTCGATTTATAAGTGGCAATATTGACCAACAATTTATAGATGGTGTATACAAGGATAGCCAGTTTATTTGTCTTTAGGTATTGTGCCTAAAATTTGAGTATGTGTTACTACAGCAACTTGAATGCCTGGTTAAACTAATTGGTTGAGACACTCAGCCTTCTTACAGGTACCGGTAACTGATTTACAGCTAATGCTCTGTGATTTTCCCCTATAAATGATAAGAATAAATAGCACAATTATAACATATATGTTACTCAATTTAGTTCAAATTCATATGAGGAAGTATCCCCCCAAAAAACAGGAGTTGGTTTTTGGAGGGCAGACCCCTTGTAGTGTAGGCTTCCCCTGTTAGATAAGTGTTCTAGGAACCTATTGGCATCCATGTACCAGCTAGTGTTGTTGTGAGAGACTGTGTTTGGCTTCAGTGATTTCTTTTCTTTTTTTTTTTTAGTTTAAGAGAGTCTTTCAACATGTTTGCCTATTTTGTGATGGGTGTTTACATGAATAGCCTGCCCACATCACTCAGAAGTTTTTGATTTAAAAAACTGCTTGACGCCCGTGCCCCACCTTCCTTATTCACCCAGTCTTGCCCTGAGTGATGTTTTTTTCCTCAGGTGAAAAAAGTCCTCAAAGGAAAATTTTTTGCTGATCTGGAAGAGGTGAAAACAAAAAATGGCAGAAGCACCAAAAGGCATCAAAACTGACGGTTCAAAAACCGTTTTAAGCAGTAGAGAAAACATCTTCGTGGATGTATTACATCAAACAGAGTACTTTGAAGTTGACTGAAATTTAAATGTGTATAAAATGTATGTATAAATAATACACAATTTTTTAAATAAATAAATTCTTTTTTTGGGGTCCCCCTCATAGAAATATTATATATAGTCAGTCGTGTGAAGTAGCTTTGTAAAAACCTTTGTCTGCTATTAAATACATCCTTTCCCACTATATGTCAATATCAACCTTCTAGCTCCTTTTCCTAGGGTTTAAAGCAACACATCTATTCAGTTGCTTACTTGAGCCCTGGCATTAGTGCTTCACAGTAGCTTCCTATCCTTTTTGTGCATGTATTCCCACATGCACTGGCACTCTTGATTACAAGGAACAGAAAATCAACTTGAAGTGGCTAAAGAAAAAAAATGGATTTACTGGGAGGATAAGTGTTACAGAATAGAAACAAGGGCTGAGCAGCCACACCTTAGAAAGTCAGGCAACCAGGAGGACTAGCAACTTGGGCTGGGACTGGGGATTCTGGCTCCACTCTTCCTCTCATCTCTGCTCTTACTGCTTGACAGCTTCAGGATCTCGGAGGAGCTTCTCCACAGGGTCATAGACATTGCCACTGGCTGCTTCTAAACTGATGCTGTCTCTGCTTTTCTGCCATCAAGAGTGGAGGGGAGGGATACAGATGAGCTCTGGTTGGAAAAGTCCCAGGGAAGGATGAATTGAAGTTGGATTTCTTGTCTGATTCTGGACAGGGCTCAGCCCTCCCTAGCCTGCGATGTTTGGTGTAGGTAGAGGAACCATTCCCCAGGAAGGGAGAAAAGATGTGCTGGCCCCTCCAAGCAATGTGATTCTACTTCTTCTAGGAAACAGGAACCTATCCTACTTTAATAACTACTCAAGAAAAGTGTTCCCCAAGAAGTGGTAAAAAGGATTCAACTAGTAAATGTGTGCTGCTGTTGTTACTATTGTCCTGGATACAAAAGGATTGCAGAGGAAGTTAAAGCATTTCAGAGTTGTTAATATCCCTGTGACTTGTGCATTTTTGTGGTGAACCTGATTTATTGTTGTACTAGTGAGGTTGGACTGGTTAAATGATTATATGATGAATGTTCCTTAGCCAGAGACCTACTTTGGTTTGCTTTCTGTTCTTTGAAGGTGATATACACAGAATTTTGGAATAGCCTAAACTGTATGAGTATTAGCTCGAAAAGGCAAATACTAAAACATTGGCTATAGGAAAGACAATTAACTTACATAGGAGCACTTTTTTTTTTTGAGTTGGAGTCTCACTCTGTCACCCACACTGGAGTACAGTGGCACGCAGGCTCATGGCCACCTCAGCATTGACCTGCTGGGCTCCAGCAATCCTTTTGCCTCAGCCTTCCAATTAGCTGGAACTACAGGTGTGCGCTACCATGCCCGGCTAATTTTTTTGATTTTATTATAGAGATGAGGTCTCGCCAAGTTGCCCAGGCAGGTCTTGAACCCGTGGGCTCAAGGCAATCCACTCACCTCAGCCTCCCAAAGTGCTGGGATTACAGGCTGAACCACCAAGCCCGGCTGGAGCACATATTTTAATTTCAGTTGTGATTGTCTTCAGTTGGTTATCCTTTCATTATCATAAGTATTTTTTGTTGAATGTACAACGGCTGGAGCACATATTTTAATTTCAGTTGTGATTGTCTTCAGTTGGTTATCCTTTCATTATCATAAGTATTTTTTGTTGAATGTACAACATTGTTACTCATTCTTCACTATTTTATTTTATTTCTTTGGTGCATATAGAGACAAAAGAAGAAAATTATTTGATGAATACTTTTTATTTTGATATTTTCTAAGTACATATTAGATCAGTGATAGAATTTTTCTAGACTTAAACCTGTCAAACATAATTAAAGATAATTTCTGTATGTTTATTTGGCAGACTTTTTAAAGAAAGTTTTCTTCCTTCTAGTATTTGCCTGATTTTCTAAGTGAAATTTTAGAAATCCAGGATAATGTTCCTAAAAGCAATAATGCTGACTTGTAACCCTGAACTAGACAACTTTTATTTCCTTTTCTTTTTTTTTGAAAGCAGGATTTATTGAGAGGATAGAAAAGCTCCAGAGCAGGAGTGGTCCCCAGAGTGTTGCCCTTTTTTTTTTCCTTTTCATAGTTGATTCAAAAACTTAGGTAAATTAAATAAAATGAGTCTTAGTTCCTTAAGCAGCTTTTCAGTGGTCATGAATCTGTAGCCTCCATTCTCACTGACATTTCGACACCAGCAAGAGAGAAAATCCTCACTATTTTTCTTAATGCCTTTGCCTTTCCCTTGCTGCTACTTGAGGATTTTGTGTCCGCCACTGAGGTCTTATAATTTAATTCACATTTCTCGGATCATTTTGGGCTGTACATTTGTAACTCTCTCATACTGTTCTTTTGTAATGTGGTCATAGTAAAGTTATTTTTACATCTGGGTCTTCTCCATACTGCACACTTAGGGAATGCCACCATGTCAAAACTGCAGTTGTGTTTCTGCTAGGATGCACATAGGAAAACTTATAGTGGGCAAAGTGAATGCCCGTGCATTTTATATGTCACCCAAGCAAATAATAAGTACATAAATGTGCATGTATATGCATGTAGAAACCATATGTATGGATGATCTGTAGAAAACCAATGTATGTTTTAATATGAATATTCCTTGTCAAACCTTGTATGATAAAGATGAGTAATTGAGCCATGGGAGACAGACTGAGATGCAGACAAGTGGTTACCCAGGGTAATTGAGGACATACAACCAGGAAGCATGCAGGAAAGAGGAAAGTTGTTTCATAAAAAGAAGTAGACTGAAACCTTGGGAAGAAACATTGTTCTGATAGTAAATTGCTTAAAAGCCAGGCAAAAATAAGGTCTTTTAGCCGGGTGCGGTGACTCATCTCTAATCCCAGCACTTTGGGAGGCCAAGGTGAGAGGATTGCCTGAGCCCAGGGGTTCGAGACCAGCCTGGGAAATATGACGAGACCTCGTCTCTACAATAAATCAAAAAACTAGCCAGGTGAGGTAGCTCGCACCTGTAGTTCCAGTACTTGGAAGGCTGAGGTGGAAGGATCGCCGGAGCCCAGCAGGTCGAGGCTGCAGTGGCTGTGAGCGTGCCACTGCACTCCAGCCTGGGGGACAGAGTGAGACTCTGAAGGAAGGAAGGAAGGGAGGGAGGGAGAGAGGGAGGGAGGAAGGAAGGCTTTAAAAAATATTGTAGCTTGCATTTACCTGTTTCTGTCATAGTCATGACTCTCAACTTTTCATGCAGCTTCTTGACCACCATGATGACCTAATGCTTCCCTGCTGTAGCTCTGTTTTTGGATTTTTACTTTCCAACTTCAATGAAGTTCATCACCAAACTTTTTTTTTTTTAAACCAGGACATGTTTTCTGCAGTTCACAGTGACCAGAGCAGGATTCATTTCCAGCCAAGAAGCATTATAGCATTTGTGCAAAACCTCTCAGCATAGTTGGAATGCAGAGATGAGGAAGATATGGCATATGTGGATGTGCTTATGAGAATTGTTTTGTTTTTATTGGTGCTCTGATGTGTGAGTTTTGAATAGTCCGCCCTGCATCTAGTTTTTCTCCACAAGTCTTCTTGTTTTTAGGGTGCAGTTTAACATAATGCAGAGTTTTGCCTGGAATAAATGTATTGGGTTGTGATAGAATCACCTGTATTTATAGATAAATGTAGTTCCTTTTCTTCTCTTCAGAATCCAAGAAACACTCAAAGTTATGTAATGTAAAAGTTTCCATGAAATGCCATAAACAATATATGGATAGATTTCACATTGTGATTAAGAAATGGCTTTTAAACATTTGGTCTAAAATCCTCCAGACTTTCCAGTGTCTTGAGAAAATATTTTAAGTAAATGGCCTTTCTCCAAATATATGGGAGTGTCAGTAATGAATGGCATCAATGAAGAATTAAATTATAAACAATTTTAAGGTTTACCTAAAAGTTGGGGCTTAGACTTACTAAAACAATATAAACATTTACAAGTCAATCAATAACATGGACATTTTGCTGTAAAAGTTTACAATAAAAAGAAATTGCTAGAGTTATTATACAGTTCTAATCATTTTCAAACCAACTTATTTTTCGAAGATTTTTGTATCACTTTTCAATATAAAATTAAAATTCTCTTTTCCTTTAGAATTAAAGATTTGATGCAATTAATTCATAAAGAAGGTGACTTAATATAGGTAGATTCATGTACATAAAGTAGCCTTTGCTTCTACGCCTTCTCTAGTCTTTAAAAAGTTTTCTTAGTTAATGTTTCTTTTTTCTTGTTCAGTTAAAAAATGCATTTCTCTATCCCTTTCTTTAATTACTTGTTTTCTCCAGCGTTTATCTTTTGGCCCCACCTGTCTGTAAGACCCTACTTATGTGAAGGTCAGCTGGCAGCCTCTTGTGTCTGAGATACTTCCAGGAAAGCTGGCATGAAACAAGGGCTTCTGTGTAGCCAAGGAGCACCTTGGAACCCATGGAGTCAAACTTATGCATTTTCCCCTCAGGAGAAGTTCTGATTCTGCTTTGAACCTAGCTGTCAAAACAGTCCTCTATTCACACACTGTCCTAGTTAGCCTGATTATATAGTTGCCCAGTATGGGGATGGTTGAGGAATCTTGTAGCAAGACTGAAAAAGAGTATGGTGTTGTTAGAAGGAGGAGGCACATTTACAGCCATCAGAAGGAAACCCTGAAGGCCAAAAGAGATTGGATTATTAAAATGAAGCAGAGAAGCACTTAGATGTTAGGATTATTGAGATTAGGAGTATACTTGCTGCTAAGCCCGAGAGCTTGTCGCTAATGTGTGTAATTGACCCCAGTATCGCTTGAAGATTAGATTGTGTTTATTATAATCTATATAAAAAGTCAAGGAAGTGCATACTACTTTTTTTAGAATTAAAAAAATCTTATATACAGGCAGACATTTCAAAACACTGACATTTCAAAATGACCTAAATAGATGTTAGATTCTAGAATGTTTGCCTGTCATCTTCTGGCATATCTTTACCTCTGTGACTACTGTAGTGATGTTTTTACAAGACTTTTTGTCTCTTTTCCTTGAAGCTAGACTCTTTATTTTCACCTCTACTATTTTTCTTCCATGGTTTGGTTTCAGACACATCTCAGTGCCCCCGGTGATGGTATTCTCAACAGTGGTAGCTTGTGGATCCTGTATGACACGAACATCTTGGTTCATCCCCTGCAGCTCTTGAGGTTGCCATCTTTGAGTCTGCCTTATGGCCAACGCTGCTGTATCCACATTTGTTGACACTACTACCCCCACATTCCTCAAGCTCCCCATCCATTTCCACTCTGCACAAGTCCACAGAATTTGTTTGAACTACTGTCATCACTTCCTTACAATTGTATTTACTTATTCAGCAGGTACTGAGTGTTGCTCAAGGAGTTGGGGAAACGGGGGGCAGGGGTGCAGATGAGTAGAGGTCCATCCTCTTTACATTCTGGTGGGGGAGGAAGACAAACAAAGTAAACTAGTGGGGAAAAACAGTGTAATGTGATAGAGGAGGGCGGAGCGGAAACAGAGGAAAGCCAGGAAAGGACTCTGAAGGTGATTCCTGAGGTTCAGCTGAGTAATGAGGAGGAGTTAGCCAAGGAATTATCTGGGGACGAACATTCTAGGCAGAAAGAAAGCAAAGATATATTCCTGAGGAATCAACTTTGAGGAAAAGAAAACTTGTCCATTGTGACTGGACCGCAGTTTGGTGGGTGCTGTGCTTGGATCCACTTAGTCAGTGGGTACCTAGGCTAAACAGAAGTCTTTCCTCTCCAGGCCTCAGCCGGTGACTGACCGTCCAGGGTTACAAAAGCCTGGCCTTCTTGCTTCAAGTGAGACTAAGGTTGACTGCAGTTGTTTCAGGCTTCCTTGGCTTCCTTGGCTTTCCCCTCTCTGTCCTGCCTCCTCACCTTTTTCACTGAGAGCTTGTCCTCAGTAAAGGTAAAGGACCCTGGCCTAGCTCTGTTTCTAGGAGACCTTGACCTGGGCGTACCAAGAACCTTTGACCTTTCATCTGAGCTCCAGACACTTATACAGCTGTTCACTCAACATGGCCACATAGGTATTCCAGAGATACCTAAAGCTCAGTGTGTAAAAGATTGAATTCATGAGTTTCTTCTCCTCCAGCTTTTGTTTTTCCTGTATTCACTGGTTTATGACCCCGCCTGTCACCTAGTTGTGCTGGAGAATTCAGTATAGATTCTTCCTCTCCATTAGACCTCATGTCCATTCACTCATCAGGTCACTCACACTGATGTCTCTCGCCTCCATGGTCTTTCTGCCTCCATTTTCATCAATTATTTCGTCCAGAGCCTTGTCTGAACCACTGTTTTAGCCTAAGTGGCCTTCTCCCTTCCTCTCTCCTTAACCTCTCCAGTCTCCATTTTCTACACCACTACCCTGTTGTAAAATGAAAGCTCCCATCCAGCCATTCTTCCACCGCTTGTCCCTTTAGGGCTGCCTTTTGGATTAAGTGACAACTTCCTGTAGGATACAATTCCTATCTTCTAAGCATGGCTTACAGGGCCCTTGATGCTCTGGTATTGAGGCACCTTTCCTGTTTCCCCTTGGCCTTCCACGGTGACTGTTGTGGGTACTGCGTATTTCCCCATACAGCTTCCAGTTTCAGGCCTCATACTGTTCCTCAGACGTCCTTCCCCTTCTGGGCACCATCTGGAGGCCTCAGTTTTATGCTGTCTCCTTTGTGAAGTCTTTTTCTGAGGCACTCCAGGAAAGTTATTTGTGCCCCACGGAGAGTTCTCAGAGCCACTCATTTCAGTGCCTCTTAATCACTTTATTTCTAGTCACTCATGGAGTTCTTTGAATAGAGCATGACTCTTCACATTGCTGGGCATATCAGTACCTGTTTGTTGGGTGTGTAAATGAAAGAATAAAGGAGAAATTTTATTGAGTTAAGCTTGTTGGTTTTTATTTGGGTTATCTTAGTGACCACAATATTGTACATGCTCTTATTAGCCAACTCAATAGAAAGAAGAGATATAGGAACTACATAGATGAAGTGACTAGAGTAACACTTTTAGCTTGGATATTTTCTTTTTCAGGAAACATGGAATGAAAGGGTAGGAGAGATTGCCTGAACACAACCTTAAGCCCTTAAATATGGAGTTGAGAAATTTATTAATTCTTTTTGTTTTTTGTTGATTCTTTTAAATATTTAATATTTGCTAGCTCCCTATCTAGCATTGTGTTGTGTGCCATGGCTGAAAAAGAAAAGTTTTAGGGGGCAGCATATGATCAAATCCTGAACAATTCAAATAAGAAGTGCCATTGGTTTTGCAAAAGGAGTGTCTGTGGGGTGGAAGGGTAACCAGTCACAAACACAACCTCGGGTTCTTGACAGACCTGTTGAGATGAAGTTGGCTGTGTAGAAATGATGCTCGCTGGCTTCTAGATATTAAGGAGATTCCTTTCTCTCTTGGCTTTGGTGAAGATGAAGGTACATAATATTTGTTAGAAGAAGAATTTATTGGTAAGATTGAGCCTTTGTGTTGCAGGAAAAAAATAGAGTTGAATATCTTCACAGTGTCTTTTAAGATGATGAAGGTGAAGATGGTTTGCAAGTGGAAGAGAGGGGAGAGGATTCATTTAAACCAGTTAAGATGTGAAGAGAAAATGCTTTCCCTCAGTTTCCTCACATCCTTGCCCACTCAGGTTTGGGGAACTTTGGGAATACTGACCACTCGTCACTGACACAGCAGTCACCTCCTCCTGTGCCTTAATTTATTAAATAAGCCAATAATTGTGAGGCCAGATTTCATACCTGACTTTTAAATTTCTTGCCTTAGGTATTTCTCAGTTGTATTGTTTTGCTTTAATCTAATTTATGCGCTTTTGTGGCAGTGTGTTCTGAGGGGTAGGACATTCTTTCAACAAGGGTGGGTCAGCCACTCTCCTGTAGGGGGTGCTCTAGGAGTAGCAGTCTGGCATCCATCCTTTGCCACCTAACACCTTTGTGGCATGACTTGGCACAATTTGTCAACTGTGAGATCTGGCTTGTTGGTATTTTGTTTTTGCGGGTGGTATATGCTCTAAGACCACCAATAATTCTACAGATTTGTAATTATGTGTCTGTCACTTTGGTTCTGTATATGCTGCACCTGTGCTTTTTTTTTTTAACCACGTATTTGGTGCATGGTTATTTTAGAGTTCTCATTATGCTCCATTTGCATATGACAAATATATACACAGAGACATCATTTTTGCAGCATGGTGGCTGAAACTTGGGCTTCTCTAGGATCCCAGATTATTGTTTAATGGGGGTGTCGCTCAGGACACTTACTGGCTTTCTCCACTGCTCTTTAAAAAAATGGAATTGAGCATGATGAGGTGCATGCCCTTAATTGAATGCTTTTCCTCCTGTGTGATCACCGTTAGCTGTTTGGCTCCTACTCTGTGTTCTCTCGAAGCAGCCCTGCATTGCAAATCAATACTTCTCTGAGAGAGAGTGTGCTGTGACTGCCTGGACAGCGTATGCACGGCTGCTTGGCTGCATTGCTGCTGCAGAGCCGGTTACTCTGCCTTCCTGGGAACTCCACAGGCAAGTCCATCGTGTTTGCAGGAAAAACATCAGATTTTTGGGGGAAAAATTTTGAACTGTTAAAGCTATTGATACTGAATGTGAGCATGTGCTTTGTGTTCTTCTGAACCATTTTGGGTCTTATTCCACTGAGATTAGCTTCTCTTAGGTGATGTCCGGGTTTTTGTCTTTTCCTTTGCTTGTGCTTCCCCCTCTCTTGGTTGTAGTACGGCCGTACCATTTCAGCTTGCTAGTGCAGAAAGATGTGAATTCAGTTGCTGTAAGAGCCTGGCCTGGTACAAACACAGTGCTAGAGACATGTTAAAGAGTTCCAGGTGAATCGAGCCTGAGGGAGACAACAGCAAAACGGTAAGACAGAGCATGCTTAAAATTATTGCAAGGATTTTAATTTGGAGCATCTCGGCAAGTCTGAATCCTGACTTACTCATTTACAACTTGAAAAGGATTCGTTTTATGCATGTCATTTTACTCACTCCCTTCTATTTAACTGCCAAAAACATCACCAGTTGATAAAGGGGGTATTTAAATTAGGAATTTGACAGGAGGTTACTCAAGGGAGAGTCTTTTGAGGTGCTGGAGGCTATTGCTTGTAGTTTGTAAACACCAGAGCAATGATAAGATGAGGAAAAGGCTGGACTGCTTCTTTGCCATAGCTGAGTCTTATTTCTTCCAAAACTAGTCTTATTTATTATGGCTTAAAGAGATTCTATAGATTATTCTGCCTGACTGTGCTTGGCTGAATGCCCTGAGTCGAGCAAGTGAAGGGCAAGACACCACTTTTTTTGGCGGGGTGGGGGATAAACTGATGTCCATGAATTTAGCTGGATTGGATCTGAGTAGAATAAATATCTCCTTAGGGTTCTGGGGCTTCCTCCCTGCTCATCCTTCTCCCTCCCCTCCCGAGCACAGACATGCACCTGTTTTGAGTGTGTGCTGCGAGCAGAGGTCAGTGTGCTGGTATTTTGCATCATTGCACCTGTCATGGTTATGCTCTCCTGTTCGGATGTGATCATCCTTCATGCAGCTCTGTGCTTGAAGTGCTGGCTGTCCTCGTGGTCTGTTAGCATTTTGGATGGTATGGGAGAACCTGCGCGCATGGAGCACCGGGCAGCAGGCAGGCTGCTCCAATAAGGCATATAGAGATTGAGAGGTAGACATGTAGACCTTGACATCTTCAGAGGTTGCATGTCTGTTTCCTTAGTTAATTGTCACATAGTATTTGGTGTAAGGGGCTTTGAACTTGGAGGGCACATCTTGATGTTGTCAAAGCGAGACTAATGCATTACATGGTCCTAGTGAGTTTGTATGGAGCCACCTATTCTGTAGGTGCTGAGTGTCACGAATGTCAGCATTTGATTTTATGCTTTAAGAATACTCCACTTACATGCAGTTTAATTAACTTAGTAATTTATATAAAATGTAAATGTAGATGGTGAATACTAGTTGAGAAAGTCATCAGTAGCTTGTATGTTGGCTGGAAGCCAGCTCTATAATTTTCTGACATAAGTAAATTTAAGGAAGAACATCTGATTAGTTGATAGGCTCATTGAAATACATATTGATAACTGTTACGGTTCACTGTAAGTATATTTTTTTTATGAAGGGAAGAGTCTTAAAGATACTTCTGTAGTCACTCAACTATTTATTATGAAGATTAGAGATTGGGCATTGATTTTTTGGGAATAAATATTTGGGTTTTCTTCCAAAGAGAGTTCGAATTTTCTTTTATTTTGAGCTTTTATTATTTCATAAAAAATAAAGATGAACTGTAAGCTATTCTTTTTCATACTTTAGGTGTTATTATTTGTTTAAAAAATAACTTTTTCTATTTAGAAGATGATGTGCCCTCTGTTTGCTGTTTCTTTTTCTGAGAATGATGTGTTCTAGCTATATTTTTATCTTTACTCTGTGTAAGCTATGAGGGTTTTTTCTTTCTGTGACAGAAGGAATTGTATATTTGCAAAAAGTAACTAATTTTTAAATAATGGGATAGTAGAGTAGTAATATGGCACTGATTTTATAGTCATACAGTTTCTTCCCTCATTCTCCACAGACATTTGTTAGTCAACTACTGTGTGTAAGACATCTGTGAAGGGATACAGATGACACAGATGCAGTCCCTTCCCCGAAGAAGCTAAGATAAGGTTTTGCTGGTATTTTCCCTGGAATATGCTCCATTATACTTTCTCAGAGGAAGTCAGTTGGTGCTTTTTGGTCCTCTTCTTTTGAAAAAGCATATGTTTACTGAACAAAACATCCGTGGAGAGTCTTCTGTATAATAGGGATGACCAAAACAGATCTGGTCGCGGCCCTCATGAAACTTACAGTTTACTTTTTTTTTTTTTTTTTTTTGAGTCTGAGTCTCACTCTGTCGCCCAAGCTGGAGTGCAGTGGCATGCTCACGGCCACTGCAGCCTCAACCTGCTGGGCTTGAGTGATCCTTCCGCTTCAGCTTTCCTAGTAGCTGGAACCACAGGCATGTGCCACCATACCCAGCTGTTTTTTTGATTTACTGTAGAGATGATGTCTCGCCATGTTGCTTAGGCTGTTCTTGAACCCCTGAGCTCAGGGAATCCTCTCACCTCCGCCTCCCGAAGTCCTGGGATTATAGGCTTGAGCCACCATGCCCGGCCAAGTCTACTTGTTTTTAAAACATTTCAAGGAGAAATTCTGTGGCAAGTTGTTTATTGTTCGATTCAGCAATTGTGGAGGAAATGCTGTGTGCTTTTTTTTTTTTTATTGTGGAAAAATATATATAACACAAAATTTACCATTTTTGAGTTTACAGTTTAGTGGTGTTAAGTATATTCATAATGCTTTGCAACCATTGCCTCTGTCCATTTCCAGCACTTTTTCATCATCCCAAACAGAAACTGTATTCATCTGTTCTCCCTAGATAGTAACTGCTCATCCCTCCCCTCCACCTCTCCTCTAGCTCCTGGTCAACTTATTCTGCTTTCTGTGTCTATGAGTTTGTCTCTTCTAGGTACCTCATGTAATATTAGATGGAATCATATCTCTTTTGCCTTTTGTGTCTGCCTTATTTTCCTTAGCATGCTTTCAAGGCTAATCCATGTTGCAACATGTATTGGGATTTCATTCCTCTTAAATGCACACTTTGATGTTTATGTGAAAAAGACTGCGGTTTTCTGTCCTTATTATATGATGTCTTACACATGATTGTTCTTATTATATGATGTTTCTAAATCAAGTTCCCATATGGACACCATAATAGATACTTTAGATAGACTAAAAATAATAGCCTGTGGGAAGGGGCCAGGAATAAGGAATAGAAATGCACTGAGGGAAAGACCTGTGGAGATGTTCTATTTGGATTCTCGATGTGGCCTGGTGATTGATCCTAGCAGTTGGGCCGCTGAGGTTTTCATGTCAGTTCTTTGCTGGTGGAGAGCAATGGGCGGCTGAAATACTCAATGGGGAGCTGGACTATGTCTTTTGTCATCATGAGCATTTGAATTTCACCCACTGTGCTTCTGGTCCCTTACTCTAACTTTTTAAAGCAAAGACTGATCATGTTGAGGTTCTCTTACAGAATCAGGGAATCTTAGAGCTGGGAGATACTGTAGAAATTATGTTGTCTCATTAGTTCATGATTATTCATTAACCAGTGTCAGGGACACTGCTCAGTCTCCTGTTGCCCGCTGTGGGCCTTCTTTTCCTTTAGCTGTTTTCAGTGGACACTTAGCCAGGCAGCCCCAGGGATCCTCTGAATTTGACCAAAATGGGAGAGGGGGTCAGCTTGATGCCATATTAAGCAGTTTTGTATTGGATGAGGTAAGCCCTGCTTCATCAATATAGCTTTCTCTTTCTCAAATTTCCTCCTGATACTGCTTCTCTTAAATCTAGACGGTTTTTCTGACACGGGATCCTTTTTCGAAAGCCAATTTAAGGCCTCAGAGCTGTCCACTTATTTGACATGGTCCGATTTGGCAATGAGTTCATAGACAGGGTCAGTCAACAGTTTAAATGCATGCTTTTAATTCACTGTCTAGGGAGTCCCAACATTTATGGAGGAGGAAAGTCAACATGACAGCATCCAACACCCAAGTCATCTCGTCTTTCTGATTAGCCTGGGCCTTCTTAATGAGTCTTACTGCTTTCTGCCCTTCTCCCAACAATTTTTCTATTAGGGCCTGAGTTTTGATATAAGGTTGATTGAATCAGATTTATTAAACGCATGTTACATTTGAGTGGTAGGTTTGAGGGAAAAATGGGCCAGAAAACCTTCAACCATAGAACAGTTATTTTGCACGGCTTTATAATAAAGTTGAAAAAAAAGTGCTTTTCTTTTGCATCAGGCAAGGTATGGAGAGAATTACTGCAGATAAGGTCTGTCCTTTGATTATTTCCTTCAGGATATAATTCCCAGGGGATATGCTAGAATTACAACAGGGTGGTGGTCAAGGGTTTGAGTTTTGTGTCCAAGTCCTGCGATAAATCCTTACTCCTGTGTTTACTTTCTGTGTGATCTTGGGCAGACATGTTACTTCATTCATATGTGCTTCAATTTAATCATCTGTAAAATTGAGATAATAATAGACATCACTCATAGTTGTTGTAGAGATTGAGAAACTATTTTTAAAGCCTTTTTCATAGTGACTGTTATATAATAAGAGGTCATTAAAAGTTAGCCATCATCATCACTGTCAACTCATCCAGAAATTCTTAATTTCCATCTCTCTTTTCTGTCAGCTGCATTATATCTTGCATAACCTTCCCTTGTGTGCTTGATTATAGCACATACATGACTGCTTCTTAATATTATAGAGTTTGCATAGATAAAAGGAGGTTATAATAGAATGCTCCAGAATTCTATTTATCATCTGATAGGCTTTGGAAATGCATATGCTCTATACATTTATTCTTCTGCCTAGTTGATAACTTGTTTGCCCTGGGGCTTATACTTCAGCTAAATGAGGTCTCACTCAAAATACAAGGTTGCTAGTATAATGCCACTGAGGTTTATTTTCAAGGGGTGACAAGCAGCAGGACATATGCACCCCATTGCTTTGCTCTCTTCACCATGGACTTCTCAGTTAGGGTTCACTATTGACAGGAGAGGTTTACAGAACCAGTCTTCTAAAATCAGTTAGACCTTATTATTAATGGGTTGCTGTCAAAGTTATTGTTGCTGAAATTTTAGCTCTTTACAATAGATGAACCAATTGTTAAAGCTGCATTGAAAGATACTTCCATTTTCTCCTCAAAGGTTCATTGTTCCCTGTTTCTCTTCATAAGCTCTGTGTGGTTAGTGACCCATCTATGATTCTCTGAAAATATTAAGGGCTTCAAAAGTCAATCCTGTATTGAGTGATGCCCTATATTTTTCCTGAATTCTTTGGTGGGGTCTGCATTTTATTAGAAGAAAAACATTCACTTCTAAGCTTTAATAACATCACTCTTGACGTCAACCATTAAGTTATTATCTAAGCACTAATAATGTATTTACATTTTATTAAATAGACGGTTATTATGGGTGAGAAGATGTATGTTGCATGTATTCATATAACCATCTGTTTCAGGCTAAGAAGGTAGTATACAATTTTATTTCACCTTCAGGGAAAGAATTTAAAAATATTTATCATCTTTATTTTTAAATGCTGTTCATATGGTTACCAGGGGGAAAAAATTCAGATCCTAATGGATCAGCCATGTCTCCAGTAGTGTTTTCAGTTTTCATTTTTAAAACATGATTGTACTTTCTGGATGCTTTATCTTACGTGTGGGATAAGAGCAAGCAACAAATATTTGAAAGGTATAAATATGAAGGGAGAGCTAGCCTTGTTTAGTAAGAAGAAGCCAGAGGTGGTTCAGTGAAACTCAGAAGTGAAAAAAACAGAATTCAGAAGGCACCGGAGACTGTTGTTTGCACGGTCTTTGAGACAAATGCAGCTTCTGCAAAAATCCTTATGATTTTTTTTTTTAAGCCTCAAACACGAAGTGTGTAAGTACAGGTATAAAGTGTCCTGAGCCATGTTCTTGATTTAAGGTCTGTGGATCTGAGTTCACAGCCTGTTCTCTTTTTTAGTAATGAATGCTTCTGACATAGTAGACATTTTTGGTTTTTAACTTGGTATAGTTAGCACACCTCAGTCCTTGTGCCAGGGTATTTCATACTGCTGCACGGTGTAGGGTCCTTTGAAAATACGCTCTGGTTTTCCTTTCTCAGGTACGATCTGAGACAAAACCTACAAAAGAAGAGCTATATTTAAACCTGTCAGTTCTATGGGTGAGGGGAAAGTCCTTCTATGTAGGAACAGGTCTTTTCTTTTCTGGAAGAGCTTTAAGGGAATAGTGTCTTGATGAAGACATTAATTAGCGTCTTGCACGAAATGTGAGCCACTTTGTGTAGCTTCATTTTCTGTTTTGTAGAGAATGAGTATTCCATGTCCCCACTGCAGCTGTGGGAATGTGGTGGATTGTAGTAGGCTTTTGCTTTGCAGAGTCTCAAAGTCCCTCCCTTGCTGTGCACGGAGAGCATCATCTCCTGTGCCCACTTCTGAGCCACCTGACTGTCATGTTGTGGAGGGGAGGCCATAGAGATTTCAGTTCTGATACCTCCCAGCATTGTGCACTCCTTGGTCGTGGGGTAGGTAGCTCACACCCCTCACTGTGCCTTTCTTCCATAATGGAATTTTAACCAGCATGTAATTGTGGACGTCAAGGGGGAAGTCAAAAATATACTTATCTTCCTCTTTCTACCCCTGAACTTTTGGTATATTCTTTATGTTTTTATTGGAAACAGTGTCTGAATGATATCTCACCTGGCTTTCCACAGAATGGACATAGGAGTTCATGTGTTTTGTCAGTCTGGAGTTGGAAATGTTCAGTTATGCCATTCTGGCAAAGATTTTTTTTTCTTCTTATGGGAAAATACCCTTCATAAATGTAAGTTCCCCTTTAAATTTCTTTTCTGAAACCTGAAGTGACTTCCTTGTATCTCTCCCTGCCAGTCCCCCAAAGCTACCAAATAAACCTTGTGAGTAAAAGGCAAAGCAAGATTTGGGGTTCAGTTCTCTTTAGAATAATTTTGTGGTAATTGTTTTTATAGCTATGGTGGCCAGCAGCAAAACAGGGCTCCTGCATTAATGAACTCACATTTCTATGGGGAAGCAATGTCAAATACGCTGTGATAACCCATGTATTGTCTTCTTTCTCTGCCCTTCACTCACTCCACTCCTGCTGTTTCTTAATTCGTAAATATATTAGGTGTATATTACTGGAAAATTTTATTTTAGAGTTCAAAGCCATGTTAAAGAATTATCTGAAATGACCATGATCTTTTGTGAAAATTTGATTTAAAAAATGTTACCCAAGGAATAGTGAAATGAGTATCACTCATTTTGTATCCAAGGACTGAAACAAGTTTAGCTTCTAAAAGAGTTGAACTGTCTCATAATCTCAATCCCTTGTTTGACTATAGTAGCAGAATATTTCATGACGTGGTTTAGAGCATCATGTCTCAAATGTTTATGTGCACACAAACCACCAGGGGATCTTGTTAAAAAAAAAATTCTGACTCAGGAGGAGTGTGGTGGGGCTGAGATCCCAGGCGGTTCAGTGCCCATAGTGTGCAAGCAGCGAGGGGCTAAATATCCCAGATGAAATCCCGCTCCCCAAAGATAACTACATTCTGGAAACTGATACAGGCCACAACTAATAATAGAGGCATTGCTTCTATCCTTGCTGAGTGTTTCTTAAACTTACTATGATTTGGACAAAATGAAGAACCTAGAGGTAAGTGTATGCATCTATCTATATGAGCCTATACACAAAATTGTATCTCATCTCAAAGGTATAATTAGAACAGAAGAGAAAGAAATTAAATACAGTTATTTTAGCAGCATATACCGAAACTTAAGCTTCTGGAAGGATCACCCTAAATATTTCATGGTAGAATTAGTGATCAGTTATTCATTCTGTTGTTGTTAAGCACTGATGTCCAGAAAGGGATGTCACAAGACTGCAGTCTGTGAAGCAGCGTAAAGAATGTGGTGTCCTCAGGGGTTCTCCATTCGCCTCTGTCCTCTAACTCACAAATTCAGGATTTAAATGAAATTGGGTCAGACTCTGAAGAAATAAGCATTTTAAAACAAAATCATAATATTAGACATTGAGTTCTGGTGAGTGGGAACAGCTGGTGAAAGTTTTTATTGAGGGAAAGGATCTTAACACAGAAGGTGTCTCATTTTTATGTAGTTTCTCAGGACTAATGTTCTTAGTGGCCTATTTTTAGTTAAAGAGGAGAGAGTATAAAGGTAAAACAATCCGCCAGTTAGTAAATATTAACAGAACACCCATTACATACCCAGTCTTTTGTGCTTTGGGAACACTGAAGAAGCGGAAGATATTGTTTGTGTGCTCAAGGTGTTTACACACTGGTCACGGAAATATAAACACATGAGAAAGAGAACCAAACAAAGACAGAGCTCCTCCCACTCCAACAGAGCAGAGCGGACATATGAAAACTAATTCCACAGTAGCTTATGGGAAAACACAAAACAACATATATTTAAATGTCAAGTTACGAAGTACAGTATAAACATAGCATAGTTTATAGTGAGGGCATTTTTTGGTTGCAACAATGCATGGGCATGACTAGCATTTAGCAGACAGAACCAAGGTTGATGGATGTCCTCCAACATGGACTGCTGCACACGTGCTGCACTCAATTCTCCAAACAAAGTGCCCAGGATGCCACCACCAAGAAACAGGATTTTAGAGCTAAGGGAAATCTGAAAAGACTTGAGACATCAAGAGAAGTCTTCAAGGTATGTACTTGTCTGTTCTGAGAGGCAAAGGGAACACAACAGGAAGCATAAAGAAGGGAATTTATGTGTCTAGCCTTGCTAGCTGATCTAGTTAAAATTATTTGCCAGTTGTAAACAGCTGCCTAGAGTTTATAATAGAACACATTAGAGGTGTAAGAGATCTGAAGAATTGTTTACTTCAGCTGTATCATCTTAGAGACGAGAAGACTGTAGCCATTCATACTGCTGTCTCTACACACACACACACACATATACACACACACACACGCACACACACACACACACACACAAAATTAGGGAGAAAAGAATAAAGTAGACAACCAAAGAGAGGAAAACGTACTTTTAGATCTTGCAGGGTTCTAGATGAAGACAGCTGTCATGGGTGATGATTCCAGTGACATTAGACCTTAGAAATTTTCCCTATTTTGCCCTCTCCAACCTTGCTCATCTATCCCCTGATAGCTGAAATTACTTTTGCAAGGGAGAAAGCTTTTTGTTCTATAATGATTAAAGTTCAACTAATTTTGAGACAGGCAAAACTCTGATTTAAGTGCTAAAAAATGAATGAATGACTGTTGATGATTTTTTTGTTGGAAGCAGATTTTAGGGAAAGATATTGAGTAGGAGAAAGCCTGCAGGCCCTCATGGGATAATGAACAGGGGGAAAACAAATGTAAGAGGTTGTCAAGAGTTTTGCTTATTTTACAGTTTTGCATTGGGCCCACAATGGATATTCCTTTCATGAATATCAAAGAGTATGACCTAGCTATTACCTGATGTACGGATGTGTATTTGCTGTGGCTCAACTTGGAATTCTTTAAACCAATTCTTTTCCAGTGTCTGCCTGCAACTGAGAGTGTGGAGTGAAGAATTAAAGAAGATCACACTCTGAACTTAGTAAAATGCTGATCAACAGAAAGTGGTTGATTCAAAGGGACAATTTTCAGCCCGAATGAATTCACTTGAAATGAATGCCAGCCTTAACTGAATTAAGTTGTGCTCTTTCAAATCCAGTGCTGTGAGTTCACTAGACAGTTGTCTGGATTTTACATAGCTCTAAGCTGAAATTGTAGGTCAAACTGTGACTTTTAGAGCCTCTGACACAGTTTGAATTTCTAACATTTTTTACTGAGCTTTGAGTGGGCCAGTGGATGAACAAACCCCTATTAATAATGAGTGGATCAAATTAATTGATTCAGATGGCTATCCATATGTGTGGGTATGTCGCTAAACTAGTTTGAAATTCTAGGTTCTGTTGAATTTGCTGGGAAAAAGAAGAGAACAGAAGTTTATTTTGGTGTTTGTGATGATTTATCCTTTTTATATGTCTTCAGATACCATGGAACATTCCTGTATATGTGATTTTTGTCACTCCAGGTTCTAAATGGACCAAGATAGTGTGAGAAAAATAGTCATAGAGAAAACATTTTCTTAATTCTCACTCATGTTAGAATGTCTTCTTGTTGTCACATAGTCCTGATAGCACAGCTGTCTTCTGCAACTGGCCTAGAGTTTTCTTCTGACTCCACAATTTGAGAAGGTCACTTTTAACCTATAGAAGTCTCTTATTTTTAATGAATTAGTCAGCAAATCTTTACTAGATCCTTCACAAGGAAACTTGAGGGAAAGATACTCTTAGTGGCTGTAGAATGAATGTAAGGCATAGTTCTCGCCCTATGGAGGAGACAGTCAGGTGGTTGAAATTAAAGTATCACAAAAAAGAACAATTACAGTCTAAGATATGTACAGTATTGGAGCAGACTAAATGCACAGTCACTGAGGTGATGTCTTAATGAAGGGTTGGTTTGAGTAAGGGATTTAACCCATGGGGTTCCTGAGCAAAGGTTATCCTTGGGAAGGGTCATGGCTTGGTGTGGGAGGCGGGTTTATCAGGCTGAGGGCACTAACAAAGTATGTGGAAAGGCCAGTAGAAGTTGACAGTGTGTGGAATATCTGAGCATCTCCTCTGCCTGGAACAGTTCCTGCTCGTAGCCTTTGAATTTGTCCAAGTAGCCACATCCTTAAAAATATATGTAGCTCATACATGTAATTTTGAAAATCAATTCTGTCCCTATTTAAGCACTGATTACTGACTTAATTGTTAGTTTCATATACTGATTTAGTGTGACTGATCATTTTAACATATTCCAGACACTTTTAAACAGAGAAAACACATACAAACATAATTATTGCAAATCATGTTGCTATGCTTATACTTGCCCTATTTTAAAACCCTAACACTGTGGGTTTCATTATTTCTGTATCCTTTTTTTTTTTTTTTTTAAAGAAAGCGGGATTTATTGAGAACAGTAAAAGCTCCCACAGCTGGAGGGGGCCCGAAGGGGTTGCCCCTGTATCCCTTTTTATGTCTTCCTAGGGTTATTGGTCTACTTAGATTTCTTTCATGGGGTTCAGTCATAATATTTTTTGTGTCTTCTTGGGGTTGTGTAATCTTTACAGGGCCACAAGTGAAAGAGGACCTTCTCAGAAAAGCCAGGCTTGCAGGATCTGAGCTGTTGACTGTTGGGGTCCTAGCTGCTTTTTCCGAATCTGTGACTCATATCTGTGTTACTGGTTGGCAGTTAGGTGGAATTTTCATTTTAAGGGTTATATTATTAAAATGTAACTTATTTTTAAAAAACGCCTTCCACATTGGTTCTGATAGGTTTCCTGTGTAATCTGTCTCTCCACCAGACATGTATTTTGTAGAACATTGTTGAGGTCTTTAGCCTGTTGTGTTACAGCCATCTGCCTGGGCCGTGATTTTTAGAACATTCCATTTGCTCCCTTTTCACTCCTCCTGCTGCTCAAACCTACCCCATAGGCCCCGATCAGCCACTCCTATGCTTGGTACAGTTCCTATTTTTTTCAAGTGCTATACTTGGCTTACGGTTCTACGTCTTAGAACCAACTGTATCCTGTTACGTTCATCCTTCCTTTATAGGATAATTGCCATTTGCCCTTTATAGTAACTTTTCTTTTTTGAAATCATAATGAATGCATGGTCTTTCAACAATGCAGCTTGCTCTGTGTATCCATAATTTTAGTATTCCTTTTGATTCTCAAATAAATAATTCCAGTGTGGTCATGGAGCCCCTTTAGGCAGATTCCTTTGTCCTTCCATCATTTTCCCTGATACTTTTGAAAGTATCTTGGTCTTCTGGTAACAGCTGGATGTTTCCCAGATGTTTTGCATTTCAGGCCCTGGACTGGAATCTGTTACCTTCCCCTGATATATTTTCTTCAGTAGAGAATTGGAACATAGACTAGACTCTGGGCACCAGGGATGTATTTGAAAGTTAGTAGTGGATCAAAGGGCTACTGTTTGGTGGGTGGAAAAATCTATCTTTTTGAGGTTTGGATTCTCAGTGACTTTTTCCAATTTGGCATATCACGCGTCTGTCCCTGAGATTTTAAAAAATATATGAGATTATATCTTTTATTATGCCTAGACCTTTTCCTGTACTGACCATAAGTGTTTTGTTGTGGACAGAAAGATATACTCTATTTGGAGAGGGGAGGTGTTTATTCAGATTGCCGACAGGCTGGTGGAAGCAGTCGACTGTATGCTGGCAGCAGTACTTATGTATGGTCTGCCCCCGAGACCCCTCTTTAGTTGCTGAGATTTAGGCTTCTCAATCTTTTCTTCATGCATCCTGGGTACTTCAATAACTTTATTCGAACAGCTGCCAGAAATTACAACTTTCTGCAGGAAATGAGCAGTATTCTTTTTTTTTTGAGTTGGAGTCTCACTCTGTCACCCCGACTGGAGTGCAGTGGCCG
>CAUYQG010074990.1:0-24326 GCA_963574415.1 Tarsius wallacei | reverse complement strand
TTCCTTTTTTTCTGGTGCAACAAGATATTCCAGGTCGTTTTTGTACATCTTTGATTCAGTCCTGGAATCAATCATTTCTCTAAGGATCCCCAGGATTTTTTTCTTTTTTTCCAGTGGAGAATGGTATTTAGACTCAAAGATCTCTATGCTGGGTAGGTTTATTGCTACTGGGTGTCATTGCTTCTAGACCCTCTCACTAGACAGAGCTAAGAAATACATGTTTGGGGGGGGAGCATAGACACACCTCTATGCAATGTTATATCTGTCCATACTTATATCTATATTCATGGTAGGTAGGTCAAAAACTATGATAATTCTCTTACGTAAGCAAACATACTCAGTTCATTTTGATACCTCCAATTTAATACCATATAGGATTCATCCTATCCCTCTTCCTTTCTATATTTACACATATGACTCCATAATATATTAACTCAGTCTTAGGATGCACATAAAGTGATTAACCCACACCACCGTAAAATAGTTGAATTAGTGCTCATTAATTATTTACAGTTTTCTGTCATCAGCCTGGTAATATACAGAAAGTGCTGAGTTCAAAAGTTAACTTTGGTTAGTTCTTTGTTTTACTTTATTCATGTAGAATATAGTTCATTTCATTTATTTCTTTTTGTATGGTTTGAAATTTTTTTTCCTCCATCCTTAACCAATATTTTTGTTTGTTTTTAGCAGAGAATTAACTTGGCTATAGCACATCTGCAAATTTTGTCTCCCCTGTTGTGGATGATAGGCCAAATATAAGTTCAGTTCTTTTGCCCAGTTCTTTTGCCCAAACTTAGAGTCTGCCCCGTGTGTGCAGTGTTCAGAAGTAAGCCTGTGATTTGGACGGTGTTTGTGCTTCCTCACTCTGGATCCCTCCTTACTTTTCAGTGTTCATGGCTGTGAAATGAGCTAAATCAGTTCTTATACTTTGTTAGGGACCTAACCAGCGCTAATGACTATGACCAGAAGTGAAACCGATTTTATTTATTTTTGACTATATAAAACTGGGTCATATCAGTTGCTCCAAACTCTGTTCTCTGGTTCTCCTTCACAAGTTTTGAGAGGTTCAGAAGTTATGGAAACTCAGAAAAATTGCAGTGTTTATACTTAGAACTCTGCTAAGTTTTTGTTTGACCCACATAGGATTAACCTGCTTATTCTGCTTCTGTAACCCCTGCTGGCACAGAGTGAGCGTAAAAGCCCCTCCAGTGGGGAACTTTGTATTAATTTTGCTTCTGGTAAACATGTTTTCGCGGGCTCGGACCCCCTCAAGTAAACAGGTTTTATGAGCACCTCCGGTATCTAACATTCTAGATGGCTTAACCTAATCTGCCCTGCCCATTAAGCCAAAGCCAGCGCCCATCACACCCTCCTCTGATTGGCTAATGTTTTAAGTCAAAGTCCGAACATCACACCCTCCTCTGATTGGCTAATGTTTTAAGCCAAAGCCCGCACCTGTCACACCCTCCTCTGATTGGCTAATGTTTCAAGCCAAAGCCCGTGCCCCTCACGCCCTCCTCTGATTGGCTAATGCTTCAAGCCTAAGAAAAGCCGGTCAAGCCCAGCCCCTCCCTTGTAACTGTGTATATAAACTGCTTGCTGTACTAGGGCAGGGCTCTTGTTCCTGAACCCGCTGCGTGGGTTTCATGCCTGAGCCCAAACTGAAGCCTGAATAAAGACCCTCGTGTGATTGCAGCAGACCTGGCTCTCTGGTGGTCTCTCGGATTCAGGACTTTGGGGTACAACAAAAGGGAAACATTTTGCCAGTGTGGAAGAGGTAAAACAAAAAAACAGCATAAGCGCTAAAAGGTATCACAATGGACAAGCTCAAAAACTGTTTTGAGCAGTGGAAAAAGTGTCTCAAGAGGTATATTGCATCAGACAGAGGGTACTTTGAAAGTGACTAAAGTTTAATCATGTAAGAATAAATACACAATTTTTTTATTAAAAAAACTCCAGGTTTTTTGGGTCCCCCTTTGTGTTTAGGTTGTTGGCATAATTCATTTTTTGTGGTTTTATGGTCGAGCTCACTGTTTTCTTGCTAGTTGTTGGCTGGGAACTGCTCTCAACATCTAGTGGCCACCCTCAGGTCTTGGTCACATGGGACCCTCCATGGCTGCTTACTGCTTCAATGCCAGCAACAAGTCTCTTCCTTCAGGAAGGTGAAAGCTTTAAAGGGCCTTCACCTGACTGAGACAGGCCCACCCAGTATAATCTCCCTTTTGAATAACTCAAGATCAACTTATCATTGATCTTGAGCCTTCATTTTATCTGTAAAATTCCTTCACCTTATCTGTAAAATTCCTTCACCTTACCTGTAAAATTCCTTTACCTTATCTGCAAAATTCCTTTACCTTAGTCATATAATGTAACCTAATCAGAGAGTGGCAACCATCATATGCACAGGTCCCATCCACATTCAAGGAGAAAAGACTGTATTGGATATGTGCACCAGAAGGGCTGGGAATCTTGGGAGCGTAGAATTCTGCATACCACATTTTCTACAGATAATGTGTCACATCTTCTAAGGGTATAGTGTTACACTAGTTATGAATCCTACCTTCAAGAAACAGTTTAACAAGGGCAGTAAATATGTAATAAGTAGCTAACCCATGGGATATATTCTATAATAAAGATATGTTAAATGCTCAGAAATAGGACAAAATAGTAACATAAATACTTGGCTTTGTAATATGAATAGGAGTTCACCAGACAAGCAAGCAATATGGGAAAGAGAAGGCTTAAGTAGGATTGGCTTGAAAGAGTATAGCGTGACTAATAAATTACCGATAATTTGATTTTGCTACTTTAGCAAATGTGATGAGCATTTTTAATGGCTTTATTTTGATGTATCTTATTTTAAAAAGAAATAAAGAAAGAAAACTAGTTGCCTTAAAGCCTGGTTAGTACATATGCACTGATGTGTGTGATATGTTGCTTGTGACTCATCTACTTACGACAGTCATGAAATTAACACTGGGGGGGTATAATAAATTAATACTCCAGTTCCATAAAAAAAAAGTGCTCCTGGTTTCCTTCAAATTGTGGACCTTTTTTTTACAACAAGAAGCTTCTCTTGAAATTGAAAGATACCTATAGAAACCTAGAAGAACCTAGTCAGCCCTCTGTAAACTATGGGATACAGATAAGCCCCACCATGGCAGCAATCATGTGTCTAACCCACCCATCTGCCTGCTGTCCATCACCTAACATCATCAGTATCTGCACTTACCTGCCCCTTTGTGAAGACGTGGAAGCAGACCACCACCCAATCACCTAATGATCTTTCCCCATCAAGGGGAATGGTTAAAAGGATTCAACCACAAGCAACCAAGGGCCATTGCCTTGCTAGAGTCTGGTGTGGCCATGTGCTCTTTAAGCCAAGGCTGTTGTCATGCTTCCTGACTTTGGTCCTCCTCCCCCAACTTGGGGAGGTAAACCTTCTTTCTTCCTTCTCTTTCTCTCTCTAATTTACTTTTAAATAAACTTTTCTTTCTTAACCTTTTTGTGTGTCGGAATTCTTTGCAATCTACTCGAACCTCTGGGTTCTCGGCGCGCACCTCCGGCTTGCCGGCCCCGGCGGTGCTGCGCCCTCTCTGCTGCACCCCTCTACACCCTCACCCTGTCCGTCCGTACCCTAACAGAAATAATGTTTCATTCCAGAATGGTAGGAATAAGTCCATACCCACAGACATAACAACAACAAAAGCAAAGGCAGTTCCTGACTTCCTGAGCACAAAGAACCGCAACCAAGTTGGATGAAGCCAGGGAAATCCCAGTTCCTGAGGTGACACACATTGAACTGCCCCCCACATTGTGGCACTTTCATAACTTGAAACAGAATTCACTTTTGAAGCCTGCAGTCTTCTGACTCTTCTACCACAATATATAAACACAGGCCAGAAAGAAAATGTCTCTCAGACATACAGTAGCTTTTCTGTCAACTCCAAAATACCTCTTTAGCCACTAAAAAGATGACACTATTACAGACAAAAATGCAAGCAACTCACAGGCCGTTCGGGTCTGGGTGTTTCACTTCCATTGCCAACAGTCTGATGTGGGATATTTTCTGGTTACTCAGACCTGCTCAAGTGAATGTGCCTCTCTGTGGCTTTCCTGACAAGCCATACGGCAAAAGGGAGACTTCGTTGGGTATGACACTAGGAGACCTGGATTCCAATCTCCATCCAGCTTGTTCTTTTATTTACCCGCATTGTTGGAGGACAAGTAAGTTTTCCACTTATTGGATAAGTTTTCCAAACAACTGAAAATTTTTGCCAGCCACAAGATGTTTACACTTTTATTGTTTAAATATGAGAAATTCTCCTAAGATGTGGAATATATTAAGAGCATGGACCCTGGACCCAGGATGCCTGGGTTTGAATCCAGCTCTACCACATGCTCGCAATGTGACATTGGGCAAATGATTGTACTTCTCTGTGCCTCTGGGGATAATGCTAGTCCCTACTTCACAAAGGAGTTGTAAAGGTTAAATAAATTAACTATATAAAATACTTAGCACATGAAAATCACTTCAATAAGTATTATTCTTACTACTATAACATCGAATGAAAAATATACAAGTGAGGCATTCCTTCTTAAGGCCATCATTATAAACACTAAGGAAAATATTGTATATGTATGCATTTATTGTGTATATATAAACATATATATTGTATGTATACAATACTATATTTATGTATACCCACATACTTCATACAACTATATTTAAATGCACACATGTACTATATATGTATACACACACACACACACACACAAAATATATATATAAATATATAAAAGCATGCCTTCATGACCCACCGGAATATATTAGGGAGACAATGTTCCCCTTAGATAACTTCACAAAGTGGTTTTTAATGCCTTGTATTTACCTTTTTTAAATGCCTCTGTCTCCTCTCTCATTGGTGGAACTGCAAGCAGTCATGTCTGGCTGTGTCCGTCTTTCTCTTTGGAGTTGTTCTTCTATTCTTCAGTGACCGAGAAGCCAGATTACAAAGTTCATCAGAGCTGTGGCTAAGATAAGAGCACAGAGATCTGAATGAGAGTCTTAGAGGCTCTTCTGTGAATAAAATGTATGAGTTTTAACATTTGAACATTGGGTCACCTATTTTGGCTGATCTGAGAACAGTGGTTAGCTTGCTTTCTGGATCTTAAACATGTCCTAAATCTGTGGATTTTAGCTGCACTCCCAGGGCCTTTGTGTGAGCAAATTTCAGGGGCCACCATGAAGGGAAGGGGTGAGCAAGGGGAGGTTTATCTAGTAAGACTCCAACCCCCCACTTCCACTTCAACCAGAGAAGCTTTGATATATGTTTATTTGTTTGCTTGCTTGTTTGTTGGGGTCACTCAGGTTGGAATGCAGTGGCACAATCACCACTCACTGCAGCATTGGCCTCCTGGGTTCAAGTAATCCTTCCACCTGAGCCTTCTGAATAGCTGGAACTACCTGCGTGCACCACCACACCCAGTTTATTTTTTTACTTTTGGTAGAAAAGAAGCCTCATCATATTGCTGAGGCTGGTCTCGAGCCCCTGGACTCAAGCAATCTCCCTGCCTTGGCTTCCCAAAGTGCTGGGATTACAGACATAAGACACCATGCCTGTTCTGATATATGTTTTTTATATTGGGGTTCTACACAGGATGCCATTTGAAAAAAGAATTTCACTGCTCAATCAATAAGTAACATCAGCAACTACTGTTCTACAGGGTCACATTTGCCAGATAGATGATATCTGAACATACACTCTTTGATATATGTTTGAAATATTTCAAATAAAGAACGAGAGAGTCATAAATCAACCATCACTAGGAGTTAAATTTAACAATTCATACACAACAAATGAGACTCGGCATATATAGAACATTTCCAAATAAGCCACCATAACTATTATTTGTAAATATTTTAATGGCATCAGGCTAACCCTGTATTCCCACCACAGAACTACCAAATTCAAAGTAAATAAATGTAAAATAAGTTATAAGTTTGAGAAGTCTAAAATGCTAATGATGCATACAAATAGACAAGACTAAGTTGCATGATTGGGAAAAAGAATCATTCCTCAGTGTTTTTCCAGAACTCAAGAAAGGAGATTCCAATAGCTGAGACCAGATGTCTAGTTAGAAACATCCCTAGAGTGAAGATGGACACATTAGCATGATGTAAAGGACCTTTCAGCACAATTAAGCTCCCTCTTGTTCTTACTAACTCTATCTTTACTGACTGTTTGAGTTAGGATTGTTTGGGCCACAAGAAACAGAAAGACACAAAAGAGCAGTGGTTTAAACAGGACCCAAATTTATATCTCTCCCACAGTCATGAAGTGGAGGTAGTTAATACTGGCTTGGCATTCTGTGGTATTAGGAATCCAGCCTGTCCTACTTTATTGCTCTGCTGGGAGTGGCTTCCATTCTCAAGGTTCTTTCCGGTCCAAAATGGCTGCTACAGCACCAGACATTATGACATTCCAGACAATAGCAACCAGGAAGAAGAAGAGGAGGAAATTCCTCCTCCTTCAAGGAGACTTCTAAGATGTTTTATACACAACTTCTACTTAATTCACATTGACCACAACTTGGTCTTATGGCCACACAAAATTGTACACAGTCTTTCTTCCAAACAGTTCTGAATCCAGTCAAAAACCACGCATTCTATTACTATTCTATTCTATTACTATGAAAGAAGGGAAAACAGACACTGGATGACAAAAGTCTCTACTATGCCAACTCATCTTCTGACTCCCATTTTGACTTCCTAAGTAAACCTACTCACTCAGAATAGAGTGGAATTCCACTGTCCACTCTTCCCCCAATTATAATTTTTAAAATTAATTTTCAGCTGGGCTCGGTGGCTCAGCCTGTAATCCCAGCACTTTGGGAGACCAAGGCAAGTGGACTGCCTGAGCCCGCAGGTTCGAGACCAGCCCGGGCAATGTGGCAAGACCTTGTCTCTACAATAAAATTAAAAATAGCCGGGCATGGTAGCGTGCATCTGTAGTTCCAGCTATGTGAAAGGCTGAGGTGGAAAGATTGCTGGAACCCAAAAGGTTGACACTGTGGTGACCATGAGCATGCATGCCACTGCACTCCAGCCTGGGTGAAGGAGTGAGACTCCAACTCAAAAAATAATAATAATAATTAATTAAAATAAATGAAATTAATTTTCAAGTCAGTGTAAGACCACAATCACTTGTTAAGTACCTATCATGATTCATACAATGGAATACTATTTGGCAATAAAAAGGAACAAATTATTAATATACAGAACATCAATAAATTTTGAGATAATTGTGCTGAGTGAAAATAACCAGACAGAAAAATTGAATACATGTTGTATGATTCCATTCATACAAAATTCTAGAAAATGAAAACTAATATATAGTGATACCAGGACATGACTCCTCTGGGGACAATGGGAGGAAGGGGGAAGACTTTCAAAGGGACACCAGAAACTTTGGGACTGCCGAACATGTTCATTATCTTGATTGTGGTGATAGTTTCATGTGTGTTACAAATATCAAAACTTATCAAGTGGAAAACTTTAAATATATGCAGTTGACTCTACATCAGTTATACCTCCATAAAGCTGTAAAATACTAAAAACAACAACAAAAACCAAAACGATAATATGCCTGGCACTATACTACTAGGGATACAAAATAAGCTATGGGTCCTGTCTTCAAGGGGCTCACAGTCCAATAAGTCATTCTGATGAATAAATTAGACTTGTGGGTATAGCTGGGGTGAATGGATTCACGCGATCCCAAATAAATGAACTAAATCAAAGCACTCAGTCCACAAACTGAGGGTCAGACCCTGCCGCATGAGTCCAACCAACCCCTAAAACCCAGCCTAAAACAGGCTTAACCGTTTTACAATGAGGATGAGGAGCAATGTCCATATATACACTCCTTAGATCTATGAGGGGAGACCGCCCAAAATGGAGTTTATTTATAAAAAGTTGTGTATTTATTCTTATATGTGTAAACTTCAGTCACCTTCAAAGAACTCTCCATTTGATGCAATACACCTATTGAGACATTTTTTCCACTGCTCAAAACAGTTTTTGAACTTGTAAATTTTGATGAAATGGCAATTTCTGCCATTTTTTTGTTTCACCTCTTTCACATGGTCAAAATGTTTTCCTTTGAGAACTTTTTTTATCCGAGGAAACAAAAAAGGTTGCTCGAGGCGGGATTGGGTGAATAGGGAGGGTAGGACATGGGGATCATGCCATTTTGGGTCAAAAACTGCTGAATACTCAGCGCAGTGTGGGCAGGTGTGCTCCGAATGAAATGGACAATTTCATCCAAATGGACAAATACGTTGAATCTCAAAAAATTTTTTAAAAATCACTGAAGCCAAATGCAGCCTCCCACAACAATACTAGCTGGTACACTAATGCCGATGGGTTCCCAGAACACTTACCTAGCAGAGGAAGCCTGTACTACAAAGGGCCCACTCTCCAAAAAATAATTCCATTTTTTGGGGGGGGGTTCCCCCTCGTATTTCTACATAAAGTTCTGGATACACATCTTGAATAATATATTAACATTTTAAACATCCCATGGTAAACTGTATAGTTTCTACTTTTAGAAATGAAATCCAGTGGCATGCTCTCTTCACTTTCCACATCTGTGTTGCAGAGCCAGGAAGGATCCCATGACAAAGACACGTAGTTGGCACAAAGAAATCTGAAAGAAGAGTCTAGTGAGACAGCAATTTGGACTCTGCTGTTTCCAATGGCCAACACCACTCATGTCTTAACAACTCTTGGTACCACTCTTGTGGCACGTGCGACAGTTTGAGAGTACAGTGCTAAGTTCTGGAAGTCTCAGATATCAGCTCAAGGGCAAATACTTCATTTTCTTTAAATTCCACTACCATAGTACCTAGGGCTTGTGAAGGTCAATAGCATCTGTCCTTAGAACTGAAAGCTATTGCTCCTACCTTTTCCACTTTGAGGGGGAAAAAAAAACATTAGTTGTTGTACAGATAGCTTCATCAAAAAAAAGGATTCATGTAGGGTTGTCAGGCATTGTATCAAGCTAAGGGGGAGAGATTGGGGAACATTGAATGCACCCTTGTATGACACTCTCTACTGAATGATGTCCAGGCCACACAGCCCATAAGGAAATGATACAAGGGTGCATTCAATGTTCCCCAAACTCTCCCCCTTAGCTTGATACAATGCCTGACAACCCTACATGAATCTTTTTAGATTAAGATACTGAGGCGGAATTCTCCTCTGGGAAAATAAAGCAAAAATCTAAAAAAAAAAGCCCCATTGACCAGAGGACCATGATAGACTGGTGTAAGATAACTTTTGATGGAAGAGAATGGACAGGAACCACGGGGATGGTCTGTATGGTCACTGTGGACCCAGTAGGGATATGGCAAACAGCATTGTGAGAAGGATGAAATAGTGACACTAAACTTTGATTATGCCAAATTTTCTGAAAAGCCAGCATTTCAGAAATTACCAAACCATACAAAATTACCAAATCATAATTCTTTCAAGCACTATCAGTTTTATTCAATCCCCTGATAAAGGCAGACTTGCTCTCATTACTGATGTACCCGTATGTGATTGCCTTAATTACACTGGAACTTCCAACACCAAAGAACTCTGCTGAAGAAAATTATCCTTCCCAACTAGTTTTTTTTTTGACTGGACATCTCTGTGCATTAAAAACACATTTTCAATGTACACTAGAAAGAGCTTTCTTAGTTCTTATCACATTAATCTTGTCATCTTGACTTTTCTTCTAGAAAGTCAGTTTCTTCTATAAATTTTCTTAAATCATTTTTGGAATGGCCTGAGATACCTCACCAATGAGAAGGCCAGAGCAGATGTGGGAGGAAGGAGAGAGTAATCAATGACAATCTTCAACATTTATAAAATTTATTCTCTAAAGACAAGCAGTTTGACCCTCCTAGAAAGAACATTGGAATAACCTTCTCACTCCTGATACTGATGGAAATAATTCCGAAACAGAAGTCCTTCATTATAATGTAGTTTTCATGAGCAGATTGTTTCCAAAGGAGCAGAGAGGTAGGGACAAGGAAATGCCAGAATGTATCCATCTAAACCTACAAAATACTTTCTGAGCTACAAGTTAGAGTTAGTCCTGATTCGCAGCATGTCACAGAGGGATTTCACAGCATCACCTCTGTGATGACCCCAAGCACATCCACACTTTGTCTTTGGACAAATCACACCTTGCCTGCAAGTCTCATTCCTCATCCATACAAAGAAAAAGTTGGCCTAGAGGACCTTTCCAGTCTATCACAGTCTATCCTATCATTGAATCCAACCTGTGGAATTACCTTGATGCTCCCCTGGTGGCCATACTTTGTCTTGGTGGCATCACTCTTCTCAAAACTCCTCAAGGAAGCACAATTGAATTTTTTAAAATGCCACATCTAAATGCCAAGAGAGATCCTCATCAGGTATATATATTCAGAGTAGTTCGTGAAAAACCTTCCATCTGTAGGTGAAAACCTAGTGTTTGCTGAACGAACCTTCTAAATACCATCCCCCAGAGCTGGAGGGTGATTTTGGCCCCTCAGGGGACATTTGACAATGTCTAGAGACATTTTTGGTTGTCACAACTTGGGAAGATAGGGGTGCTCCTGCCATCTAGAGGGTAGAAACCACAGAAGCTGCTAAACATCCTACAATGCATGGACCAGCCACCAACAACCAAGAATCATTCAGCCCAAAGTGTCAATAGTGCTAAGATTGAGAAACTCAGGACTAGATTCACAGAACCAGCAGCCTGGTGCTGCCAGGTCCCACCAGCGCACTAGAGTCAAACATCCCTTTCTAGCTCCACATTCATGAGGTCGCTTTGGCAGCTTGACATCTGCCATGTGGGAATATTTACACCACAGAAATCAGCACCCTCTACAAATCAAGGCAATTTTATTTCTGAGAACCAGCTGTTAAACATTTACCAAAACACCACTACTCAGAACCAATACCTGAAGTAACTCAAAACCCCAAAGTGCCTTCAGCCAGAATGCTGTTCTGTAGTGAAATCAGAGATGAGTTTATCTATGAGCAAGGAATCTGACCTCTTACCTTCATCATAACAACAATGACAAAGAGGGAGGGTACAGTATGAGGGACATGAGAGCAGGTATTTAAAGACTCTCGTATTGTTGCTTTGTTTGCTTACTCATATATACCCTGCCTTCTTCCAAAAAGCATTTGAGGGAACAGCTAGGAAATAAACAACAGGCTTGTTTATTAAATTCCTCAGAGGAAAAGCATAATGGAATAATAATAATGCAATACATTTAATTTTGAAAATTTGACATACAAAAATAAAGATCAACACACTCAAAGCCTAAGGAATAGGCAAGCTGGTCCTTCTGCACCTGGCTTGGCTGACTGAGAGACACATTTCCTGGCAGGTCCTGAAAGTCAGCAAAGCTGGACTCTACTAGACCCCCCACGAGGAACCACAGGGCTGCCTTTCGCCTTCCGGGGCTCCACGCAGAAGATGGCTGCCCTACAGAAACTCAAGCCACATTGGAGGGAAACTCTTTTCTAGTTTGTTCTTTATTGCTGTCTTGATATTTGCCTCTGGTTGCTATGGCAAAATCTGGCATTGGAATTTTTCTGGAAACAAATAGGAAATAGTTGTGGGGGAGGTTCAAGATCCTACACACATTTAGGTTTGGTTGTAAACACTCATAGTAAAATAAAACATTGACTCATTAAACCCAAAACAAACCCAAAAAGAGGTTGTTTTAAAAAAAAAAATCCCCATTCAAAAACTCTTACCTTGTTCTAAAGGTGACGAGCTAGAAAGCAATTTGCTCTTCTAGTCAAGGTAGCCAGCAAAAAAAAAAACTAATGGGGTGAAGTACTGACCAGTTGGAATATTGGTCACCCTGTGCCAAGACATGCTCTGCCTTTGGTGTGTTTCAGTTCTGAAGCTGGAAGTGCTAACCCCACCCAGAAGAAATATTCCACTTTCAAGAGCTGATTATTTTGTCCAGCCTCACTGAAGAAAATACCAGGACTGCAGTCGTTCAAACTCTGGCACCAAGGATCTGGAAAAGCTTAGGAAGGCATATAGGCCTGCAGCACCCTCTCAAACCCACAAGTATCAGGGAGTCTCTTTTTTGTCTATTTTCCCCTATACTCCCTATATTTGAAATGTTGCTCCTGAATATCTCCTCTTCACCTAAGCCCAAGATGATCTCTCAGCTCACATCCAACAGTTCACACCCACTGTCTTATCACCTAAGGTCAGTCGTATATTGAGGAAGAAGCTTCACCACCTAGCCCTGCACAGCGATTTGAAGAGGGTATACAAGTCCTTTCCACTCTGTAACAGCTGGCCAGTGTGGCTGTTGTTCCTAGCATAGAAGGCTGCCGTCAAAATTAAAAGACTCCCAGGAAACGTGTGGAGAGGTATATTGATCCTTCAAATGCCATCTGACTCCAGTCTATTTTTTCCATCCTGTGCCATAATGCTCCACAACAAACCAGCTTGGCTTCAGTCAGGCTCATACCTCACTATCTCTTGTGTTCACCACAGATGCCTCAGAAATAATAAAATATGTGACTGCGTATAGCAATTTTTGCTGATCAGAATTTCTCTAAGAAAGAACATATTTGTTTGGAGGAAATACTTAAGTAAGTCATTCAGTGAAGGGAGGTGAAATCTCAAAGGTGTGTTCACGTACATCTAGAAAACAGTGGCCATTGAGCTATTACTCATAAAATAAGGAAGGGGGAAAAAAGCAATAGGTGATAAGAGACTAGACTGCTGTAGGAGGTAACTAAAGAGGTAATAACAACTGTTTTTCCAGTACTCACCATGGCACTGTTCCATTTTCTTTGTACGTATCAACTCATTCAACTCTTACTACAGTGCTATAAAGTAGTTGAGCATGTTATCCTCATTTTACAGGTGGGTGAAAAAGGCCTGGAGCAGTTCTGTAACTTGCCCATGGTCACTTGGCTCATGAATGGTGGAGCTAGTGAGTGATGGTCTGACTCTAGAATCTGTGCTTTGAACCACTCAGCTCAGTCACCTCAGTGGCTAAATTTCTGGTTGCAGTTGAGGAATGATAGCAAAGCAGAAGACTAAAAAGATTTTACCAAATAAAAGAAGTTATCGATATAAGACCCATCATTGTTGTATGCAAGGCTACCACAGGAAGCATGCTGCTGGTTATACTATGACATTACCAGCACAGCAAGGCAGATTCCAGTTTCAGAGATATCAAATATTCGAATGGGAAAAACATACATCTTGAAAACGGTGAGCACAGTATCAAAGCAGGATATGAACCTGTTTGCTGAGCGGGTTACAATAAAACCTCCTTCATCTCCCCTTTAGAATCTTCAATAGTGTCTACATTTTTCACTCATGCTTTTGTGAGTGTGGATTCTTGGGGGGAGGTGGCAAGGAAAAACTCATAGAAGTGCCATTTGTGTGTGTACATACTTGTGCACGGGTGCAGAGAAGGACAATTTCAGAAAGTTCAAAATTGACTTACCCTGCATTTAATTACACAAAGACAATATAGCTTTGTCATTTTTTATAACTGATCTTTCTCCTGTGCCCCTTCACCTGAGTAGAGAAGGAAAATTAAACGTCATCCAAGTCAAGAATTTTAAACAGTCTCCTCAATATCACAGCCTTGCAGTTTTCCTTTCCATTCCTCTCCAAGATGGCCCATGGGAGAAGAGTTTACCTCGTGGTGGCAGGAAAAGGGAGAAAGGCTCTCATTCCACATGATTCCCACGTGTAGGTCTTTGTAACATCTTCCAGGTCATCTGGTTTTCACCCTTGAAGGCCTCGATGCTGAAGCCTGTGACTCATCCATGTCTGCTGTGTGCTCTCTTGGTGTGGCCAAGATCCTGCTGACTCAGACCCATTTAGGCATATCCTCCTGAGATCTGCCTATGATTCCCATTTGGTCTTCATCCTGGGCAGTCCTCATAGTGGCAACTCTCTGGTAAGCTCATCAGCCGGGGTCACTCAGGGCACTCAGAGTGTTTTTGCTTGGTGGGCTTGAGTGTTACTTCCAAATCCTCCCAATCACCGTTCCTTGCCAGCCACTACACTGAAAATGGCATATTAAAAATGCTATTTGCTATCCTGGACCTGCTAGCGATCCCCTGAGAGGCTCGCCTGTTAGCAGTTTCATATGCTTGAGAGATGATAATCATCCGAAAGGGGTACAAAACATTACATAATGCTGCAATTAGTACTGCTAGAATTAATAAAGATCATTATCACATATGAACATATTTGCGTGTGTTCTAGTGCTAGTGGGTACTCAATAGATTTCCAGCTTAGTTCATGATTTAAACTGGAGTCCCATGAAGGCAGGGATGTTGCTTATCTTGTTCCCATTTTGTCTGCATACATAATGGACAATTGAGTAAATATCTGCCAAATGCAGGTTAAAGTTTAGTGAGGGGAGAGGAGCAAGCCATTTACATTGAAGGATGATGCTGTCTAAGTCAGTGGTCCTTAACTAGGGATAACTTTGCCATCCAAGAGACATTTGGCAACATCTGGAGACATTTTTGGTTGTCACAACCAGGGAGATGATGCTACTGGCATCCAGTGGATAGAGGCCTGAAAGGGTGCTCAATATCCTATAGCAGAAGTCCCCAACCTTTTTGGCATCAGGGACTGGTTTCATGAAAGGCAATTCTTCCACAGACTGGCGGGGGTGGGGGGAGGGCGGGATGGTTTTGGGATGATTCAAGTGCATTACATTTATTGTTCACTTTATTTCTATTATTATTACATTGTAACATATAATGAAATAATTATACAAGTCACCATAATGCAGAGTCAGTGGAAGCCCTGAGCTTGTTTTCCTGCAACTAGATGGTCCCATCTGAGGGTGACGGGAGACAGTGACACCCAAAGCGTGTTGCTGATGTCCAGTCTACTGCGTAATCTCATTTTGATTGTTGTCACTGCAGAAATCCCTGATTCACAAAGATAGGAAGCAGGCTTTTCAGTGCTGATCTGACAGGAGGCAGAGCTCAGGTAATACGAGCGATGACGAGTGGCTATAAACACAGATGAAGCTTTGCTTGTCTGCCCGCTGCTCACCTCCGGCTGTGTGGCCTGGTTTCTAATAGGCCACAAACCAGTATTGGTCCAAGAACTGGGGGTTGGGGACCCCTTTCCTACAGTACATGAGATGATCCCCCCATAACAAAGAATGATTTGGCCCAAAATGTCAATAGTGCTAAAATTGAGAAACCCTGATCTAAGAATTCGAGAGTTACAGATCATGGGTCTGCTGGTAAATGTTAACAACAGGTTCCCTGGGTAAGGGAGAGATTCCTGATTTGTAATGTTTACCAATTTACATGGCACAGATACTACATCATAGCTGATTTCAAGCTTCAACATAACATCATGAAATGCAGAGTTGAGAAAAGAACGCATAGTAAAGCACTATAATATACTATTTCCACCATGCAGTTACAGCAAACACAAATAACCTCAAGAGCATAGATAACAGTATGAATTTTGAGTATTACCTTTGTTTTAAATAAAGTTTATTTAAAAATAAGTGTATATAATTTAATTTTCATAATAACTGTATTTAATAAATGGTTTGCAAAATTCCTCAAAATTTAACATTAGCCCTTACAAGCCCATATGAGTCAATTCCAGCATATCCTCAGCTAAAGATAAAGTGAATGAAAACAAATAAGTTGAAGGATTGAAGGAAAGTAAGAGGACAAGGTGCAAACATTGACAACGCCCTCGACCCATGCAGTAAGAGGGGTCAAGGAGCAGCTGGGGAGACATCTTGAAGCACGGAGCATCCTGTAAGCTATGAATGTGGGAGCTGCTCAGGGAAGGAAAGATGTTGGGGTGTGTTCCCGAATGGTTGACATCCTCTACTTTAAAACATTTAAAATCCAACTTCCTCTCTGCAACTATCACCAAGCAATTATAAAAGCAAACGTAATTCCTTTGATGATGGTTAGTGATGGTTAGTTTTAGGTATTCACTTGATTGGTTAAGGGATACCCAGATGGCTGGTACAGTATTATTTTTGGATATGTGTGTGAGGGTGTTTTCAGAAGAGGTTGGTATTTGAATCAGTGGACTGAGAAAGGAAGATCCACCCTCACCCAAGGTGGACAGGTGCCATTCAAACACCTGAGGACCTAGATAGAAGAAAAAGGCAGAGGAAAGGCAAATTCTCTCTCTCATCTTCTCCTGCACTTGGACATCAGAACTCCTGGTTCTCCAGTCTTCAGATTCCAGGATTTGCAGCTGCAGTTCCCCAGTTTCTCAGGACCTCAGCCTTGGACTGAGAGTTAGTTACACCACTGACTTTCTGGTTCTTGGGACTTTGAACTTGGACTGAGCAACACTGCCAACTTCCATGGTTCTCTGGATTACAGATGTCATACTGTAGGACTTCTCAGTCTCCATAGCCATATGAGCCAATTAGCATAATAAATCCCCTCTCAGATATCTATCTATTGGTAGAGACAAGATATAGACATAGGTGTAGATGGTGGGCAGATAGATATCCTATTGGTTCTAATACACCACATTAAAAACAAAAACAAATGAAACAGCATTCCTAAGCACTTCCCCTAACACCAAGGGAGAAGTAAATAGACTTTAAATTGGAGAATATATATAACATAATCATCCAACCCCTGAAAGGCCCAGTGGGTCTCCCTATAATCCCATTTCTCTTCTTCTTCAGGCTACATCTCCAGCTCACACACCCCTAAGCCCAAAAAGTGGCCACAGGGTAGTTTGTAGGGATACATCTTGGATGTATGTGCAGGCTGGGTGTCCACACAGGTACATGCATTGTCCCCCTAATGTGGGACTTCCAGGTGGAAAGACATTGGGGAGGGACTGCCATTTGAGCCACCACACCCTTGATGGAGCTCCTGGAGTCCATAGATTCTAAATCCACTCCTGCCTTCTGTGCAGGTATATTTGCCAAGGCAGAAGAATTGAACATAATTTATTTAACAGTTGTCATCTTGATGTATAACTTTTAAATATTTAGACATGGCTTATGAGTCTTCATTTTTACACCTGTCAGGGCCCCACAAAGTTAGGGCAGGGCCTGGGGAAGGGAAAATGTTTTTAAGGTGGCATGGAGGGCTCTCTGGATCAAAAAAGGCCAAAATTGTTCCTTCTGGTGTGGTGCTTAAACAGCACATAGTAAGTACCCCAATATTTGTTGAAAGATATGGGAGAGTGGGAAGGAGGGATTTGTGTTAAACATTTTACTTTCAGGAGTTGGAGATATGGGGTCAGAAAGGCCAGAATTCAAATCCCGTCTTTACGACTCTACTTGTGCATCTTTGGGCAAGTTTTCAGCATCTCTCATCCCCGGTTTCCTCAACTGTAAAATGGAAAAGTCAAGCTTATCACATTGTAAAAACAAATAAGCATTTACCACTTATATTATTCTCAATATCAACATCATCCTCATGATATACTTTATCCCCTCAATCCTGTTTAATTTCTAAGTCATATTCTGAGGTTCAATCTGTTTCAAATAACCTTAGGAAAGAAGCTACTGCTACTGATGTGCCCTATGCAGAGAGAGAAATACTTCATGATCCCAATTTCACCCCACCAACACCCTTAAATACCCCTCCTACCACCATAGTGCCTACCCACTCCCTGGGCACTTACCACTTCAGTACTCAGCAGCCTGACTTCCAGTTGCCAGCACTGCATTTCCTTCTACAAGAGCATCCTCAGACTTCCAGAGCCCACTTTGCCACTTGCATGGGAGGACTCCCTTCAACCAATGATGGAGAGGAATGGGTAGAAATCCCAGCTCTCTCACTCCTATGATAAGATAACTCTGAGGTATATGTTCTATACTGAATCCCAGCAGGATCATGTTCTAGTTACCCTCAGTGATAACCTGTTTGACAATGAACTTTTGGTCACTACACAACAAGTATGCATGAGTACGGCCATGTCAGCTACTATGGCCAACGTTCCTTCTAACTGCTCGGTGTTTCTGCCTCACTACTTGTTAAATGGTTTGAAAATCACCCTCTCACATTTAATGAATAGGTTGTTTCCCCAAGTGATTCCTGAGAAACATAAATATTCTATAAAACCAAATCCAACAGGAATTTCACCTAATAAACTAATATTTATTAGTTTTTTTCCTTGTTCCTACAATGTATGGTATTAAAATGCAATAGTTCAGTGAAGGAAAATAGACAATAAAAGATGATGCAACGCTTCCAGAAAATACCACAGATTTCTTTTTCTGGAAGTTTTCCCACATGTTTAAGTGAAGTACCATGACTACACACAGTGTATCAAATAGGGCATCTGCTCTCAAATATTCTTGTACTTGGCAGTGACCTAAGGGCTTGACAAATATGTTGTCTCCATGTTTTTATTTATTATCTCATAATCCTTTGGATGGCGACAAATTCTAAGATTATAACAAATATATTAGGCTCCCCATATGAATATAATGTAATGAAAAATATGACCTAGATCTAGGGTAGGTGAGTGCCAACCCAAACAGTAGCTAAACTGGGCAGCTGTTTGCAATTAGGTCCAATTAACAAGTTTTAAACACAGCATGACTGGGAACCTCTTTGAAGTGTGTCGCCCCCATGAAGGTTTTGCTTGAAAGGGGTTTTCCAATGGGAACCAGTCAAAAGCCACAGCTGAACAGCTTAACTTCTTATTTTGACTTAAGTGCCAAGTAGAGTTCACAATTTTAATTCATTTTCCCCAGTTTTGGGTATAAATATTTCAAACATGTAATGAAATGTCTGGGAAGGCATCTTTGCTAAAAGGGACATTTGTGAAACCAGGAAGGAGGAAAAGGCTCCTGTACTCTACTTTGTGTTCTATTGAATTGCTGATTTCTTCAGGAAAGTAAACTATAAAACAACATGTATTTGTTCAATAAAGCATACAAGAGCATCATCTACTATGAAACAAAAGCCCCACAGGGGCAGGAACATTGTCTGGTTCATCACTATATCCCTAGTACCTGGTCCCTAGATTGGCACACAGCAGGACTACAACAGGTATCAGATGCATGAATGGGATGGACATCTGCTGAATGAATAAACTAATCCATGAATGAAGTAGTAAAATGAATAAATTATATGCATATGCTTGGAAAACATAAGTGAAAATCCCTACCCACATAAGTATGAGTGACATAAAACACACAGAGGCACGCGCGTGCACGCACACACACACACACATACACACACACACACACACACACACACACACACACAAGGCAGGGCAGGCAGGGAGAGAATTGTCTTAATTCTCCTATTTTGCTGGTGTTGCCTATTTGGGGACAGTTTGGGACTTAAATCTAGGCTTCATTTTTCATAACTGACAAAAAGATGGGGAATGCAAGGTTTGGCGGAAGGCACCTAGAATGGTGTCTAGCACGTGGTAAGCACATAATAAATATTTGAGGACAAGTGTGAAAATCTACATGGTGCTTGGTTCCATAATCCCTGACCAAAAGAGGCTCAGACATCTCAGTGTTTCATTCCTCCTGTATTTCTAAGTCTTGGTCACTGGCTTTTCTGCATGTCTTTCCCACTTGCGGACACCAGGTCCAGCCACACAGGAGAGAATTTTGGAAGAAGAGACAGGAAGCCATCTTCCTTCCCTCCAGTCCTCCTCTCCAAGACAGAGGGGACAGTGGCTTTGTGACAGGGAGGTAGCTACTTATTTAGGAGATGCTCTGCATGTAGTGGGAGATCTGCTAGAGCTTCAAAACCTGGGGTTTGCCTGTTAAAAGGCAGATTCTTGGCTCCCTGCCCCAACAGGCTCACACTCAGAAAGTCTGGGGTGTAACCCAAGAGTCTGCATAGTAGCAACCATCCTGATAATTCTGCTGCAGATGGTAAACTACTAAAGACACTGAGTAGAAGAAAAGCATTCCAGAAAGAGACAAATTTTCATCCCAGAGCATCTCCTGGAAAGGAATTCCTACATATGGTTGGTTGGTGCCATCCTGGGGCACCCTTCAGGGAAGTTCTCAAGCATTCTCTAAACAAGACTTTAATTTAATAACTTAAAAGAGAAATAATACATATTCTTTCTTTTCTGTAATGTTAGGGGACACACAAACACACACAATCCAGCAGTGAAAGGGTTTTAGCTCCCCCAAAGTCTGAAAACTCACCAATAAAGAAAGGACCGCAGCACAATTTGGGAAGATATCCATGCTTTACATGGATATCTTCTTAGGTTTTCCCTTAAGAGAAAAACCTAAGGCTTGTAGCAAAAAGGAAGAGAACTAGAAAATTGTCGTTGGAAATGATGCTAATGAAAAGGGAGGAAGTGGAACAGAGGCCCTGACATCTGAATGACCCATGTGACAGTCTCAGGACAGAGGGAGGGCTAACACAGAGTGAAACTCCACTAAAGTGCTGGAATGACAAGTTCTGGTAATTTGATAATTTAGAGACTTGTAATATATCTGTCCACACAATAGCTAATTTCAGAGTCAATGGTATACTCCTAGAAGACAATCTGGAAACCTGGAAAATTCAAGACAAATGGTCTGTTAGCATAAAAGATCTCAATGATTTAAATCCTCCATATATCATGTCTGCATGAAAGGATTCCTCTGTAAACAGAGGAGCAAGACCACACTGCCTTATATCAAGACCTTTTCAGTGTGTTTAAAAGGGGGCATTATTTTCCACTGGGCAAGTAGTTCGTCACAATTTCACACACATGTACACACACACACACCCTGCTATCTACACACATAGCAGAACATTATTTTGGCAGGTTCTTAAGTAATAAAGGCCTAAGCCTTTTTGTATTACCTTGGGAAGCTTAAAGCTATAAGTTAGACCAATGCTTTGACAGCATCAACCGGTCAGACTTTAATCTCTCCATGATTATTGCCTGTTCCCTTCCTTCTGCCTTTCTATCCTGCAACCAACAATGTATCTGCTCTTGGACCACTCTGAATAAACAAAAGTCCTTACTTTCTGTTTACTTGCCATCAAATATGCTTTAGAAAACTAAGTGGTAAGTGTAGATAAGCATTTTATGTCAATTAGATAACATATGAGGGGGGACCCCTAAAAAAATGAAACATTTTTTTGGAGCACAGGCCCCTTGTAATATAGGCTTCCCACATTAGGCGAGTGTTCTAGGAACTCATCAGCATCCGTGTACCTGCTAGCATTGTTGTGGGAGGCTGCATTTGGCTTTAGTAAGTTTTTTTTTGAGGGGGGAAATTTTTTCAACATGTTCGCCCATTTCATAATGGGTGATTTCGGAGCACACCTGCCAACACCATGCTGAGTCGCACTGAGTGTTCAGCAGTTTTTGACCAAAAACAATATGATGCCCATGTCCCACCCTCCCTATTCACTGGACCTCACCCCAAACAACTTTTTTTTGTTTCCCCGGATGAGAAAAGTCCTCAAAGGGAAACATTTTGCTCATGTGGAAGATGTGAAACAAAAAAACTGCAGATGCACTAAAAGTCTCAAAATTGACGAGTTCAAAAACTGTTTTGAGCAATGGAAAAAGCATCTTGGTAGGTGCATTGCATCAAACAGAGTACTTTGAAGCTGACGGAAGTTTAAACATGTAAGAAAAAATACACAATTTTTCAGAAATAAATTCTGTGGTTTTTGTTTGCTTGTTTCCCCCTCATATGAGATTAAAATCTATTTCTGCTGATTCTCAATCACTAGGCTCATGGCAAAGGCCTTATGACTCTATGATAAATGTGGGTATATGACCCATCCAAGTTAGAAGGAAGGGAGGAAGAAGAAGATATAGCAGTCAGAACAGGCTGGCTTATGCTGTGGTAACAAACACTCCCAAAATCTCAATGGCAAAAAAGAACCAAAAAAGGCATCTTACTCACTCCACTACATATCCATCTCAGGTTGGCAGGGTTAGGATGGAAGGTGGGGGCTACTTCCTATCTCCTTACTCCAGGACTCTGGCTGAGGAAATGTTTTCCAACGCACAGGTTGCCAGGCTTGTAGGGGAGAAAAAGAAAGTTCTGCAGAGCTTCGCAAAAGCAATTAAACGCTTGATCTGGTGGTGGCACACAGCACCTTCACTCATATCTTATTGCCCAGAACTGGTCACGTGGCTCAACCACTAGTCACGCAACTACACAGAGCCCAGGAAGTGAAGTCCTACTCTGTACCTGGAAGTCAAAGATCCAAGAAGATTTAGAGAAGAGCACTAATGACCACTAAGAAGAGAGGAAGGCAGAAGACCCAGCAACTGACTGCTGCAGTCTTACCTACAGTCACTGACTAAACTCTAGTCCTGACTCAACAGCATCTACCACTGCCTATAAAATCCTGCAAAGTGGCTGGGCTTGGTAGCTCAGCCTGTAATCCCAGCACTTTGGGAGGCCGAGGTGAGTGGATTGCCTGAGCCTGCGGGTTCGAGATGCACCTGGACAACTTGGCGAGACCTCGTCTCTACAATAAATCAAAAATTAGCCAGGCATGGTAGCACGCGTCTGTAGTTCCAGCTACTTGGAAAGCCGAGGCGGAAGGATCGCCGGAGCCCAGAAGGGCAGTCTGCGGTGGCTGGGAGCGTGCCACTGCCCTCTAGTCTGGGCAACAGAGTGAGATTCCAACTAAAAAAAAAAAAAAAAAAATACTGCAAAGCAGAGAGTATGTCCCAGAATATAATTCAGCTTTTATCCCAACATCTAAAGAAATAATCATGCACTTCCAGAAGACGGAGAGTTTGGTGGCAGATGGGTGTTGCTTTGTAATTTAACTTTAATAGCAAAATCAGTTGGGCCTTTTTTTTTTTTGAGTTGGAGTCTCACTCCGTCGCCCAGGCCTGGCTGGTTGGGCCTTTCTTAAACATTATGGGCTAGGTGGCAAAAGAATATTAAAAAGGTTCCTTACTCTTTGACTCATTCTACACCTAGAAATTAATCTAAAGGAAATAAGCAGAAATACAGGTAAAGATTTATATAAAAGAGTGTTATCATAGGCTGGGCTCATGCCTGTAATCCCAGCACCTTGGGAGGTAGAGGCAAGAGGATTGCCTGAGCCCAGGGGTTCGACTGCCTGGGCAACTTGGCGAGACTTCATCTCTACAATAAACAAAAAAATTAACCAGGCATAGTTACTTGGAAGGCTAAGGTGGAAGGATCATCTAAGTTCAGCAGGTCGAGACTGCAATGACTGTGAGTGTGCCACTGTGCTCCAGCCTGGTTGCGAGAGTAAGACTCCAACTAAAAAAAAAATAAAGAATACAAATAAACAACAACAACTATATATGTATATATATAGTTGTTGTTGTTGTTGTTACTTATTGTAGAAATGAGGTCTCACCAAGTTGCCCAGGTTGATCTCGAACCTGTGGGCTCAGGCAATCCTCTCACCTCGGCCTCCCAAAGTGCTGGGATTATAGGCATGAGCCATCACACCTGGCCAAGAATATTCTTATAACATTATTATTAATACTTTAAACTAGAAGTAACAAAAATATCCAACAAAGGAGGATTGGTCAAATAAATACTGCTATATCCATACACTGGAATATGGCATATCTAGATGAAATGACTCAGCAGGCTGCTTGTTAATACAATGAAACTATTATTCTCCCATTGGGAGTCACAGTTATAAGGGTTATCTCAAAATATGAAAGGAACATGATGTAATGATAACAGAATAAAGCAGGACTCAATAATATACAGTTAAAATTCTATTATGACACAAATCAGTCCTATATTAAATTCAAAAGTGATTAGGGCATATATATGATGCCTCGGGGGCTTGCTGTGTTCAGTCAGATGTTTTATTCAACACTTGCTCAGTTAATGAAGAAAAACAAGGAAGACGAAAAGAAAAGGAAGAGGAGATAGAAAGGTGAGGAAAAAGGAAGAATAGGAAAGTAGAAATAGAAAGTAAAAGTAGAAAGGGGAGCACAGGAAGGAGATTTAGAAAACTTTTATTGTCAAGACTACTATAGCATCCTTGTGCTCTCCATTCCAGAAAAAATTCTAAGTTGACTCCTCCTCTGTGAGCTACAAAAGAACAATGTGATTTTGTTCCACCAAAGACTAAGAATTATTGCTATTCATTAAATACATGGAAAATATAGGAAAGATCTTTAATACTTCTGTATTACATTCATAGAAGCCGGCTCGGTGGCTCAGCCTGTAATCCCGCACCTTGGGAGGCAGAGGTGAGTGGATTGCCTGAGCCCGCAGGTTCGAGACCCGCCTGGGCAACTTGGCAAGACCTCATCTCTACAATAAATCAAAAAATCAGCCGGGCATGGTAGCGC